>JAIUJO010000027.1:3732405-3817405 GCA_023846275.1 Vanilla planifolia | reverse complement strand
AGACCACATAATCCAAACTAATGGACATATACAACAAGAAAAACTATTTCCCATGAAAACATAGAACATCCTATGCCAATTAATAAATATAGCAGTGCATAATAAGGTCAAAATTATGAAGAGAAGTGAGAAAGTAAAGGATTGAAAGTATTATGCATCCCAAGAAAGTGCTTTTAATTTTTAGTGCTCGGTCCTATAGTGCCAAAATTAGTGTTTTACAAAAGTGAAATGTTATGTATCACTCATTTGAATTATTTAAATGTTCACATTCTATGTTCATTTCATTAATAATGATTAGGCTTACTTTAAAAAAGATTTATAATGGTCATTTTGAATGTCAACGAAAAGTAGTTTAAAAAGTCATTACAAAATAGCTTAAAAGACATTTCCAAGCAGCTTAATAATGGTTAAGGAATTAGCCTTTAGGAAGGATTAACTTGACTTCTTGGATCAACTTAAAGAAGTTATGGACCGTCAAATCAAAGACTATAGAAACATATGAGATATGCATGATTTGATCAAGATTGATTTTAACTATTTTAATTGATCATGTCAAATAAGATCTAGATTGCATACTGATCAATAGTAAATGCTAAAATTACCTTAGTTTTAAGATAAAAAATGGATAATCAGAAGTCGAATGAATTAGGAGCAATGAAAAAAGTGATTTTGTGGCAACAAATAAATCCCTATGAGGTTGTGGTCATCAGATATGAGCAATAAAGTAATGGTTATAAGCATCTAAAATTTTAGTCATTCGTTCAATGATCAGATGATAGGAATTCATGTAACGGCAAAATAATACTAAATAATGGTAAAACACTAGTAACACACCATGGAATATAAAAGTAGTTTGACCTCTAAAAGAACCTTTGCATATCTTTAATTTGAGCACAAATAATGGCTTGCTCCATCATCGGGCTCTCAAGATTTCACCACTTTGGTCACTCGCATGCAAATGGGCTTAATATGATTATGGGTTTGTTGCAACACATTGTAAACTTGCTTCAAGTTTAGATCATGTTAGTCCTTCCCATGGCTCACTCCAATATAGTTTCAAGATTGCCTTATCCCACCCAGACTCGATCAATCTGAGAATTGGCACTTGAAATCATACCTGTGATGTGGCAAGGATAATTTTCCTTTTTTAAATTATTGAAATTTTCTAAAAACTTATTTTTCCTAATTTAAAACAATGTTTAAAATGAAATTTTGTAAATATATATTAGTTTTGACAAATGAAACAATTAAATTATCGAAAAATGAAGGCTTATATTTCTTCAGTCATAGAATGATTTTAGTTGAATTTGAATGGATCAATTGATTGAAAATTAAAACACAGCTTCCTAAATCAATGAATGTTTTCAATGTAATCTTAAAGCATTTTAATGAATAGCTATGCTTAATTAATCATAATAAAATGTGATGCAATATATGCAATCCTTGGAGCATAATAATGACTCCAAGGTACTTTAAATATCATTAATTAAGCATCTTCAAAAGTGCATTGCTTGTTCATCACAACTAAACCTGATTCACACAAAAATAGGCTCATAAGATAAAATAATAAACAATTTTTGAATGGTGATAAAAATCTTGTGTCAAATTGAATGTCTCTAACAAAATGCCAAAATAATAGAAAATAAAATGTTGCAAAATATAAGAATAAAAATTTAATTGGATGGATATTGTTAAGGTGAGTCCAACGACGTTTGTTTTTTTCGTTAGACCACATTTTGAATCACTAAATTGACCAATGTAAATAATCATAAATAGTTATAAATTTTTCATAAATAATTACAACAAAATCTTTGCAATCTCAATGTTGGAAAAGACAAGAATTTTAGTTTCATAGTATTGCAAAACAATCAGTGTGAAACATTTGAAAAAATGAGACAATTTGTATGGTAAAATTATATTCGATGACACTTAAAAAAGTAAATTTAGTATCCTTTGTCATTAACTAAGTTAGGAATGAAAATGTCTTTTAAAGATTACCAAAATGATAGGAACTAAATTAATTAGCATTATAAAAAAAAATTTAATTGGTTAGAGCCCATTTGGATCAGTTAAATTACACTATACCAACTCTATCAACTCTCATTTGCAATTGCTACAAGTTACTACATTAAATTAAGTAAATATATATTGAAGGTAAAATATGATAAATTGATGCAATGTAATATAACCTTATAAATGTGATTTATCGATCATATGAGAGTAGACTATGATTTACATAGTAATATAACTTAATTAAAGTGAATTATTTAAAGAAAAAAGGTTAATTTGACAGTAATATTGCCTCTTGAGAAAATATGGAATTCAAATGTACATGCTTGATAAACAAATTATGTATGAATCAAAATATCTGATAAAACACATGACAACTCTAAAAAAGTTAATTTTGAAAAATGCAAAATTTAACATTTAATTCGAGAGAGATATTTGGAGAAGTACAAAGGAATCCATGCCATTTGAATGGTAGCTCCTTTGGAATTACTATGAATTACCAAATTAAATAAGCAAAAAAAATATCAAATTTTTATTATAATACTAAGCAAATATATAAAAAAATTTAAATGAGATAAAAGGAAGCAATGTAATATAAACAAATCAAACCAACAAAAGAGAGCTATAGGAAGAGTTTTAGGGTTATATAGTTTCATAACAAAATCAAAGCTAAGCTTAAGAGAAAAAAGATAAATTGTATGAGAGTTTCTCACTAAAAGATATTAAGGAGATAAAGTGTAGCATATATTTTTAAATATTTTATTTTCCATTACATGGTCTTGTTTTAATAGAAATTTCAATTTGCACATGATTTGAAGTTGAATGATATTTTATAGTTGATTGGCATAATTTCTTGAATTTTTGTGCACATAATTTATATCATTTCTTCAAATTTTATGCTTTTATTAGGTTCAATTGTTATAAAACTCTAAATCTGTACTTCTTAGACCTTTACATTACTTTCATTTTGTTATATTATATTTATTGAACTTATTTTATATTAACTTTATTATAAAGTAAATTAATTTAAGAAAAAAATTTATTATTTTTAATGTTAATTACTTAGGTAAGTTGTAATTACAATTGAGCTTTGATTGAAACTTGACAAACGTGATTGGAATCAACTCGTCAAGAAATATCAAATTAAATTTTCATTTTTAAATGTTAAATTTTTTTCTTTCATTTTGATGTGTTGAACGAGATATTTTGATTTGTAATTGATTTGATAATTGACGATATAACGCTTAAACTTCTCAATATCTAAGAAAAAAACATCCTCTCACAATTAATTTCATTTCTAAAAATTTTTCATTTCTATTTGTTTTTATTGCTTTGAAATTTTAAATCTACTCTCATGCGACCTTCACAATACATTAATTTTGAAATATTGCCACACCGCAATTTATCATATCTAATTTTTAAATATGTACTTACTTAAAATTAAAATAATATTTTCTTATTATTAATATTTATTTACATTGTTAATTCACAATAATTCGAAATAATGATGAAAAAAATATCGTTCGACTCATCTTGATGATATCTATCCATTTAGATAATCATTTTGTTTTTAATTATTTTATAAAATATTTTTCATTATTTTTATATATCTTATGAAGAATTTTCATTTTTAATTTCTTTGATCATCAAGGATGTTATCATACATTTATTCAATATTTTCGAATGCAACTTTTAAGTATAATTTATGTCATTTTTTTAAATTTTTTACTTTGGTTTGGTTATGTTGTCATGTATACCTAAATCTAGTATCAAGTACATTTTTACAACTTTGATTTTGCGATATTATATTATATCAATTTTTGTCATTTCTTCTTGAGTATATACTCTACCACTACTTAAATAAAATGTTTGAAAGTTTTATTCTTACTAAATTTGGTAATTCAATGCTATTATAAACGAGCTCCAATTGAAAAAAGAAACCAACATTATTGGTCTTATCTTGATTAACTCAAGCAAATTAAATATTAATTTTTTTGTCAACTGTAGGATAACTTTGATTACTAGATTATTTATGATCGAGGACATCGCACTTGATTTCTAGACTATATTGGAATTCAAATTATCCATTCCAATTTTCACTATTTCATCAAATGCTTTACCGTTATTTTGGTATATTAATACGATTAATTCAATAATAGAGAAACATTTACATCATTATGATTTGGTTATATTACGTTACTACAACTTCTTTTACTTTAAAATTAATATATATTTATTTAATTTTAAAATAATAATTTTTTATCAGTTATCCTTGTTATATTTGTTAATTTGTTAAAATTTCAATGAGATCATATCACGATGAAACAATAGCCATTGGACTTGATATAAGAGCCTTATTTAATAAATATTTATTCAATACTAAATAATATTTAATTACAAACAGCTAGTGTATTTGAGTAGTACAATTTTATTTCTTCTCGATCTAGCATCGTTTAGAACAACTACAATTTACCAAAGGAAATTAGCATAAATAACAAAAAAAAGTATTTTAAATAATAATAAAATATTTATTAAAGTATAAATGAGATAGATTAATGTAATGTAAGTTAAATAAATGAAGGCAATTCAAATGTCACACAATAAGAGAATTAGACTTTCGTAGTAGTATTATAAAATAAAAGCAAAAACATTTAAGAAATGGCGTAAATTATATAAAGAAGTTATGTTTCAAGATACTCAGAAGATTTAATGTAACATGTCCATTCATTAGTTCAAGTGCTAATCAAAATTTTGTTAAAATATACCAAAAACTTTAGAAAAAAACATTTAAAGCAACAAAAATAAATGTTTAATTAAGTAGAGCTCAAAGAGATGAGTCTAATGATGTCTGTTATGCTTTGTTTATAATATAGCCAAATTAAAATCAAGTACGAGCAAAAATACCTTCTAAAGAATTTTAAAATCAAAGAAAAATAAAATATTAAAAAAGTAAACTTATAAAATAACAAATTATTACTTTTATACTAAGCAAAAAATTTAAACCTTAAATTAGATTAATTTGAGAAATGTAATCTAATAAATTGAATGATATGTAAAGGATTCATGAGAGGAGATTTATAGTTACATGATAATATTGTTAAAATAAAGCAACATATTTAAGATAATGAAATAAATTTTATGTAAGTTGCTTTCCAAGAATCCAATGAGATCAAGTTTAACATTCCCATTAGTCAAATTATTTAAATATGAAAATAGCTTGTAAAGAATGTTAAAAGCATGTGTTTCATCTAGATCAAACATCTCTTTTAATTACTACAACTTACCAATTAAAAACAAAATATTAATTAGTTATTATTTAGAGAATAAATAGTTATATATTCAATGTAGAATAGGATAAATTAAAATAATATTACCAAACTAAAATGATGTTAATGTCACAAGAAATGACAATTACAATTTCAAAGAAATATAACAGTAACTAAACAAAATATTTGAGAAAATAAGATAAAATGTATAAGAAATTTTAATCAAAGAACAAAAACATGGAAATAAGAAACTATTTAAAATTCCAAAAAATAATGTTTATTTCAATAGTGCTCGTCAAGACGAGTCCAATAATAATTTTTAGATTTCCATTACATCTTCTTTCAAATTACAATGAATGACTGGATTAAACAAAAAATATAACAATAAAATATAGCATTAATATTACATAAGCGCATGTCAAAATAGAAATGTCATAAAAAATAGTAATTCTATATAACCAAATCAAAGTGATATAAATTTGACACAACAAAAAATTGTGTGTAATATTCTTGATGGTCAAGTGTAATACAAATTGAAATACCTCATTGAGTATGCAAAAAGGTTACAAAATAAAGAAGTTTAAAATATCAAAAACAATATTTAGTTAAATGCTGCTCATCAAGACAAACCCAATGATATGTTTCAACTCTACAAAACTTTGTTAACAACTACTACAAATCGCCGAGGTAAATAAACATAAATAGTAACCAATTATTATTTTAATGGATGTAAATAATTATTAAAGCTAAAGTTAGATAAATTGAAACAATGCAAAATATGCAACTCAAGGATACCAAGGCGACTGAGTTAGAACAAATGATATAAATTAAATTGGAAAGGTACACATTGGGATACCAAGGTGACTGAGCATGACATCCTAATTAGAGTATTGAAACTATAATTTATCAAACTAAATATTATGAAATAATAATAAATTATTTTTAAGTGATAACTAATAAAATGTTAAAACTATAAATAAGAAAATTCGAACTAATGTAATATAATAAAATTAGATTATTGAAATGTTTACATAAAAAAAGAATTAGAGTATCATAATAATATAATAATGAAAAAATTAAAAATTTCAAGAACATGAGATAAATTTTACAAAAAAGAATCATCCCATTATTAGTGATCAATGGTAACCTTCTCAATAATCAATTCAAGTTCAAATATAAGTGTCTCTTAAAGCATGCACATAACACAAAAAATAGAATGTTTTATTATAAAAAATGAATATTTAATTTGATAGCATTCATTGAGGCATTTCCGACAATTTTTGTTTCATCTCGATCAAACCAAGCTTTGAATTACTACTAATTACCCAAATAGATTAAAAAAATATTATATCATTATTTTAATGTTAAGTAAACATATATGAAAATGAAATGAGGTAAAGTGAAGTAAAGTATTTTTACAAATCAAAGTGATGTAAATGTGGTAGGAGGGATATTAAGATTTACATTGTAATATATCCAAATAAAACAAAAGATTTTGAAGAAATGTGACAAATTATGTGGAAACATTGCAGTTGAAGATATTAAGGTGATTGAACACAACAACCACAATCATCAAATCTAAAACAAATTGAAATACCTCTTAAAACATATAAAAATCTTAGAATATCAAATATTGAAAATTATAATAATAATTATTTAATTTAATATAAATCATTGAATGAATCTAATGTTCTTTTCTTTATCATGAACAAATTTTATTTTGAGTTAGTAAAAATTGCAAAATTAAATAACTCTAAATAACTTTAAATTATTATTTTAATGTAAAGTAAATATTTATTGAAACAAAAATATGGTCAATTAGTAAGATAAAATATTACCAAATCAAAATGATGTTTAGGTCACATGAGATGAGAGTTTGAGTTACATAATGATATAACCATATCAAGGACAATAAGTCAAAGAAATGAGATAAATGGTATAATATTGTTACATTCTAAGATGAAAAATATGTTAAGTGTAACATACTTGATTCTATATTTGGTACAAATTGAAATACCTATTAAAGACTTTGAAATCCCTAGGAAATAAAATATTCAGAATGATAAAATGTATTTAATTAAATAGAGCACATCAAGAGGAGCTTATAATACATCCACTACATATTATTATCAGTCAAATGGGGTTGGTTACCCCTGGTATTCTAAGGAGGTCATTACCAGAGTCACCAATGTGTGCATATGGGTATGACCACACTCAATTTACATAAATTAAATAATGAGTTTGTCCTAACTCGTTTCGTCTAAACCTCCCCAAAGATTGATCACAACAGTAACCTTACTTAAATGATACTCAGGCTTGACTCGTCTCAGTTTTCAATTGGGCTCTTGGCCTCTGAGTCGCCAAGGCTCGTGGCCTTTTTGGGCGACATAACCTAAGCCCTTTACACTAAGCGATGGGAGTGCTTAGGAAAAAATATTTTTTTAATAAAAATTTTATATAAAAAATATGTGAATATTAAAAAACACAAATACCTTCCAATAAAATGCAACATAGACCAAATTTACATATACATGAATTATGATAGTCTTATGTTCTATATTCATAAAGAATTTAAAGGTTTAACATGTTAACCATTAAGTTTTATAAATGAAGTTATTTGTGGATTATCTACTCCACAAAGACCACTATCATTGGCTCTAAAGTCAGTAGGTTAAGCTACTAGATTGCATTCACTATTTATGTTACAACAACTCTTACTCTAACAAACTTAGATTACTAAAAAATCCTTTAGATTTAACTAAAACAACACTTAGCCTTGGTTTTATTATCATCGTATCAAAAGGTACAATAAATTCTTGCGTGTGTGCACGTGTTTGTGTTTTTGTGTATGTATACATGTGCATGCCTGTGAATATGTATGTGTATGTGTGTGTGTGTGTGTGTGCTTATGCATATGTGTGTAGGTGTTCATGTGTGTGTGTAGTTGTATTTTTATGTGTGACTATGTGCTCTTGCAAATGTGAGCATGAGTGTGTTTTTTTAATGCCTATGAATGCATGTGTATTTGTGCATGTATGTGTGTGGTTATTTATATTTGTGCATGTGTGGGTATGTGTGGGTGTGTGTGTGTGTGTGTGTGTGTGGGTGCATGTGTGTTCCTATGTGTGTGTAGTTGTATATGTGAGTGTGTGTGTGTGTGTGCATGGTTATTTTTGTATATGCTTCTTTGTGTTGGAGTTTTTGTCTATCAATGTACATGTTTATATGTACGTATGCAAGCATGTATGTGTAGTTTTTTATTTGTGTTGTGATCATGTGCATGTGTCCACATTCATGCATGTGCATACACATGTACATGTCTATGTGTGTGTATGACTGAGTGTGTGCACATGTGAGTTTGTGCATGTCCACGAATCTAAGAGTGTGTGTGTACGTTTGTATGTTCATGCATATATCTATGCGCATGTGTGAATGGGCACGTGCATGTTTGTGCATATGTGTATGTGCATGTGCATGGGCAGAGATGTTTGTGTGCATGTGTGTGTGTGTTTGTATGACTCTGTGTCTTTGGCCATATGTGCATTCATATGCGTGTGTGTGCATGCATGCATGTGCGCATGTGTTTTGTTTGTGTGCATATATATATGTATATGTGTTTGTGTTTGTGCACTCATTTGTGTATACATATGTGTGTATATGCCTTTTTGAGCATGTGCATGTGTATGTGTGTGCATGGTTTTCTATGTGTGTGTCCATATATGTGTGTGCAAGTTTGTCTATGCATGTATTTGTATATGCTTGTTTGTGAGTTTTTATGTGGGTACTTGTGTGCATTCTTTCATTTGTCTATGTATATGTGTAATTGTTTTTGCAGGTGTTTGTGTGTGCCTATGTGCATGTTTGTGTGCAATTATGTATGTGCATGCATTCATGTCTTTGTGTGCATGTCTACGTATGTAGATGAGTGTGTTTGTGTGTATGCATGTGTGTGCTTGAGTGTCTATGTGTGTGCATATATGTGTGTGTGTGTATTCATGTGTAGGTATGTGTTTGGTTATTCTTGCATGCGCATGTGTGCATAGGTCCATGCATGTGTGTATTTATTTGTGTGTTTGCATTTGTGCATGTCTGTGTATGCATGTGTGTATATATGCGTCGATATGTTTGTGTAGGTGTAAGTGTGGTTATGTGTGTACATTTATGGATGGAGTTTGTGTGGGAGATTACACATGTGTGTGTTTGCATGGATGTGTACATGTATGCACTTGTTTGTGTGTGTGTGTGTTCCTGTATGTGCTTGTGTGTGTGCATGTAAGCATGTGTGTGTGTGAGTGCATGTGCATTTGTGTGCTTGTAAGTGTATATGTCAGTGTTTGTGTGTTTTTGCATGTTAATGAATATTTGTGCATTTATATATGTTTATGTGAAAATATGCACAAATGTGTATGTCTGTCTACTAGTGTGTGTGTGTGTACATGCGTACATGTGTGGATGTATATGTGCTAATTTGTGCACTTTCGTGTATGAGTGTGTCTATGTGCATTCTTGTGCATATGTTAGTGTATCTCGTTTGTATATGTGTGCTTGTTTATTTGTACATGGTTGTGCTTGTATGGTGTGAGCATGTGTATGTGGATGTGTGAACACATGTGTTTGTGTGAATGCATATACACATTTGAGCAAGTGCATGGGTTGGTGTTTGTGTACATTTGTGTGCATGGATAGGCATGTGTGCTTCTTATATGTGCATGCATGTGTTCATTCACATATGTGTTTTAGCATGCATGTACATGTGAGTGTGTATTCAAGTGTGTGAAAGTGCATATTTGTGTGTGCGTATGTGGGTTTGTGTATGTAGACATGTATGCATGTGCGTGTGTAGGGGGTGTGTGCTTATGTGTGCATGGTCATTTGTGTTTGTGTCCATATGTGTTTTCACACGTGTGTCTATGCATTTTTGCATTTATAAGTGTGCACGTGCATGTGATTGTGTGTTTGTATGCTTGTGTTTGCATGTGCAAGTGTATATGTGTGCATGCATGTACTTGTGCATGTTTGTTTATGTGTGTATGAATATATGTGTGCATTTGTGTGAATAGATTGTATGTGTGTGCATAAGAGTATGTGTGTATGTGCCTGTGTGTGCATGTCTCATCCACATGTACTCCAACTTGACAATATCATTGGGCTATTAATCAAGCTTTATTCTTTATAACTTCATTTTTTATGTAACTTGTTTTTGAACACCCATTTTGTACCAATGATTATTTTATCATTTGGCCAAAGTGCAAGGTCCCAAACTTGATTCCTTTAAAATTGTACTAATTCTTCATTCATACAATAATCCAAGGCTTATCTTCAAAAGCATTTTCTATAGAACTAGTTTAAATATTAGATACAAATGTTGCATGATTAAAAGAGCTTTTAGTCCTAACATTCTCTTTTATGTCTCCTATAATCAACTCACTAGATGGATCCTTAGAATGTCTCAATTACTTCTTAATTTGATTTTCTTCTTTTATTGATTCATTACCTTCAATTATATCTTTTAATCTTTCTTCTCTAAGTCTTAAATCTACTAATTCATCAAGATGAACATCTTGATGATGACAACTACTAAATTCTTCAATAAGAGATTCATCAAATTTGACATGAATTATTTCTTTTACAACTAGTGATCTCTTATTGTATACTTTAAATGTTCTACTAATAGGTGAGCACCCTAAAAAAATTCCTTCATAAAACTTAGCATCAAATTTATCTAAGCCCTTTTTCCATTAATTAAAATGAAATATTTGCATCCAAACACATGAAAATGGGATACAATGTGCTTCTGGTCATAAAGTAATTCAAAAGGAAAAATATCTAATAAAGCTTGTAATATTATTAAATACATAATAGATAGTATTAATTGCCTATGCCAAAAAATACTTGAGAAAACTATACTAATTAAGTATACAATTGCAATGCCTAGTAATATTCTATTCTTTCTCTTAACCGTACCATTTTATTAAGGGGTTCTAGGTGAATAAAATGTATGCTTCACTCTATTTTTGCCATAAAATCATCGAATAACTCATTCTTAAATTCCCTTCTATTATAATTCCTAATAAATACTAACTTAACTTTAGATTCTTTTTCAATCATAGTAATCAATCTGATAAAGTTTTCAAATACTTTGTGTTTGTCTCATATAAAAAAACTCATATAAATTTGATCTTGTCATCAATAACTACTATCCCATATTTTCTTCTATCAAAAGACTCTAGATGAATAGAGCAAAATAGATGTAAATGAACAAGTTCTAATAGTTTCTGAATTGTAATGTCTTTAAGTGGTTTAAAGCTCTCTTTTGTTTGTTTTCTTGATTGACATGGATAATATAATTTATTATTTGACCAACTAACATTTGCAAATCTCTAACTAGATTAAACTTTGAATGCTTTTAAAAAGAATATTTACCTAAATGACAAAATCTCTTATGCCATAATGTAAAATTGTTATCATGTGTCGTAAGGCATTCTAAACCACTGTCCTTAATCATGTGTAAAAAAAAATATTTTTATTATATTTTATATTTCCAATGATAAGTGGAACATTATGTTTACTAATAATATATTTATTTTTATTAAATAAAATATTAAAATTTAAATCAAATAATTGACAAATGCTAAGAAGATTGTACCTTAAGTCTTGAGCAAGAAGGATCTCTTTTATAAAAGTGTGTGAGTTTCCCATGGTTCTAATTCTAATAATTGTCTTCTTAGAGTTGTTACCAAGAGTAACTCACCACCATCATAAGATTTCAATTGGATGAATAAAGATGTACCTCCAGTCATGTATCTTGAGCATCCACTATTTAAGTACCACATAGCTCCCCTAATCCTTGAAGGAAGACATGCCCACAAAATAGATCAAATATTAGTTTTTAGGATCGAAACCTTTTATGGTGCACATGTCTTAACATGATTATTTATTGAACTATACTTTTTAATCCATACAAATTTAAGAGGCTTATTATTAACAACATTTTTAGATTTATAATAAGTATAAATATGTCTAATTTTCATGCAATAATTATAAACAACATTTTGGAGTAAAAGAATATGTCATATTTTAGCATATCCAAATAAACTCCTACAATGATCATGCAAATGTTTTAAATTATTTAGATCTTTCACTAAGCATATGTTTTTGATAACAATAAAATCTTTTCATCTTTTTCAACTTTAATCACATGCAACTAATTAGCATTCAACTCATTCAAGTGTTCATACACACCTAAGTAGTTTTCATGCTCTTCTTTCAATTTAAGATATTTAAAAGATAAATTTTAATAGTTTGTGTAGACACTAATATATTGTTCTTCATAATTAATAATATAAGAAGATGATAAGAGGGGGAAGAAGAACATATCTCTTCTTCTAATGTCTCAATTAGAATCCTATCCTTCGTTAGAAGACAAATCAAACTCTTCTTCTTATCTTCATCATTAGAAGAAGAACTATCAAAATCATTCCAAGATATCTTCATAGCTTTCTTCTTTTACTTTTGTTTTTGAAACTTTTCTACTCGCTTCTTATAGTTAGGGTAATTTGGCCTTATATGCCTAGAAAGTTTACATTCATAAAAAATTGTTTCTTCATGGGAGACCATCTTTCCCTTTTGTTTCTTATTATTCCCAATGTATTTACCAATATTTTTTTTTTTATATAATCTAGATAAACTTTTTTAGATAAAAGTTACCTTACTTGAGATTGAGAAATTTGAGTTACTAGGGGAATTAGCTATAAATGTTATTATCTCTTCCTTCTTTTTTTTCCCATTTTCAATCACAAGTTCTTCATCCCTTCTTCTAATAAGCTCAATTTTGTTTGTCAAGAGTTCACCTAATAACTCATCTAATGACAGCAAAATATTTTTTGTTGGTTTCAATGTTGTCACCAATTGGTCATATTATTGAGGAAGAACTCATAGTATCTTTCAAATCTATTCACTAGCAAAAAACACATTGCCATGATTAAATAAACCATTAATAATATTTTTAAATCGTATAAATATAGCATAAATACTCTCATCCATATTCCTTGGAAATAATTCATACTAATGAATGAGCATGTTGATTAATCTCTTTAACATGAGAAGTACCCTCATAGGTAACTTCAAGTTGAGACTAAATCTCTTGTGTCATTTTCAAGTTCACGATCTGATTATATTTGGAGGCACCCAAACCACAACACAAAATATTTATAGCATAAGAATTAAGTTGTGCTCTATGTTTTTCTTCAAGATTGAGATCATATACAGGTTTTCTCAATTTTTCTCCATCAACAATCTTAGTCTAAATCTTTAACATTTTTTCAACAATATCCCAAATTTTCAAATCAATAGATTTTAAAAATAAATGCATATGATTTTTCCAATAGAGATAAAAATCACCTTTAAATAAAGGTGAGCAATGTGATAAAGCTCCCTCAAATAAAAATGCATTGTCTTCAACACAAGGTAAAGGATCTTGTCTTAGAAATTTCTTTATTTTGATAGAAATCTCTCACTAATACCACTTGTTATAAAATATGTGAGACAAAATGAACAAGAGTGGAGGGATGAATTGTGAATTTAAAAAATGTTTTTATTCCAAAAAGTAGAAAAAAATTTTCAAACCTAAAAATAATTTTCTTTTATCAATAAAATAAAATTACTCAATAATAAATGAAATACATAAAAGATTTTTAGGTGGTTTGGCAAAAACTTGTGTCTACATCCACCTCTAATCCCTGATTGGGCTTCTACAAACCCTCTCTTTTGTTGAGTTGGTAAGGGTAAACCAAATACACACTAGTGCTCCACTGAGATAGCAAAATCAAATATATTTATGCTTGCTAGAGAAATTTTAAACTTTATAATTTTTTGCTTACAAAATCCCTACACCTTTAATTCTTTAAACAAATAGCACTATTAATGGATGAAGTAGATGTTACCAAAAACTGCAAAAATGATTATTAATGGAATAATAGAAATAGAGACCAATGAAAATTTGTATCTCCTATAATTGTGTAAAAATTTGTTGCTCATTGTTTGAACTTCACTTGGACTTATATGAAAATTTTCAAGGTTGATTTAATAGTATTTTTGCTTGATAAATGATCATTGTTTATAGTTGAAATGTAAAACTCAAAAAATAACTTCTCTAATGACTAGAATCTACTTTTTAGAAAGCTAATCATTACAACAGAGAATACAGTGCAGCTGTCATTTGATTACATGAATAAATTGATAGTCATCGAATCATCTTAAATGATTAATGGTTTAGATCTAATCATGGTGAGGTAGGATCTAGACCACTGGATTTAAAAGATGGATGGATCATAATAATGATGAGGTTACTAATCACAAAAATGAAGAGACTCTCAACTATTTGATTATGTATAAAAGATGAATAACTGAAGACAGAAAATTGTTCACAAATGTGGCCATGATCTGGATTGCTTGATTGTGAAAATCCATGATCAATCATTGTATAAATCTCAAGTTGGCAAAGCTTATCTTTAGTCCATATTGCAAACTATTCAAGTATTTTGTACTTATAATACATCTACTACATATTATTATCAGCCTAATGGGTTTGGCTACCCCTGGTGTTCTCCAGATGTCATTACCTTAGTCACTAATACATACATATGGGTTCAAAAAATACACCTAATTTACATAAATTAAATAACGAGTCTACCATGGCTCATTTCACAAAAGCCACACCAAAGACTGGCCACACTAGTAACTTGACTTAACTGATACTTAGGCTTGACCCATCTTTGTTTTGGTCAGGTTCTTAGCCTACAAGTCCCCAAGGCTCTTCTCACTTTTAGGGCACATAACATAAGCTGTTCGGGCTTAGTGTTGAGGTTTTTTATGCAAAAACATTTTTTATAATGAATTTTTTTCTAAAAAGTATTTGAATATTAACTTAAACACCTTCTAATAAAAATAAAACTTAAACAAAATTAACATATATATGAAGGATGATAGTTTTACGTGCCACAATTGAGAAGAATTTAAAAATTTAATATACTAGCCAATAAGGTTTAGAAATGAAGTTCTCTATGAATTAGCCACCCTATAATGACCATTGTCCTTGGCTCCAAAGTCAATAGTTTGATCCATCAATTTACAATCATTGTTTATGCTACAATAGCCTTTACTTTAATAAATTTTGATCACTAAAATACTCTTTAAGATTTAATTAAAATAATACTAAGCTTAACATGGCATTAGTAAATACTTAAACTTAATTTTGTAATCATCATATCAAAGGGTGCAATATGTTCTTGTATGTGTTTGTCTGTGTTTTTGTCTTTTTGTGTGTGTATATGCATGCAGTATGCATGTGTGTGTGTATGCACACTTGTGTATGTATGAAAGTAGGCATGTGTGTGTGGTTTTTTTGTGCATGATTGTTGGCTTGTGGGTGCTTGTGCATGAGCATGTTTTTGTGCATAATTGTATGTGCATGTGTATTTGTGAACATGTGTACTTGTTGGTGTTTGTGCTTGTGTAGGTATGTGTGGGTGTGGGTGTGGGTGTGCATGTATGTGTGCATGTGGGAGTGCTTATATTTTTCTACATGTGCACATGTGCATGTGCAAGTGTATGCATACTTGTGCATGCATTCATGCATATGCATACACATGTGCTTGTATGTGTGTGTGTGTGACTGTGTGTCCACATGTGAGTTTGTGCATGTGAGTGTGTATGTGTGCATGTGCAGACATATATTTGTGCACATGTGTGCATGGGTATGTGTATGTATCTATGTATGTGTGTGCATACATACATGTATATGTGTGTTTGTGTGCTCGTGTGTGTATGCATGTGTGCTTATATACTTGTGTGAACAAGTGCATGTTCATGTGTATGTGTGCATACGTGTATAGGCCTGTTAGTATATTTTTGTGTGGGTGTTTGTGTGTATGTGTAATTTTATCTATGCATGTGCTTAAATGTGTGTAGTTGTCTTTGTGTTCATGTGTGTGCATATGTGTGCACATATTTGAGCATGTGTGTTCATGTATGTGTATGTGTTCATTTTTTTTGTGTGTTTGTGTGTCTATGCTTACTTGCATGTGTGTGTGTCTACATGTGTGTTTGTGCTTGTGTGTATGTGTTTGTGTGCATGCTTGTGTGCATGGTTATATGTGTGTGTGCATGTTTGTGTGAGTGTGCACATGTGCAAGTATGTTTATATGCATGTGTGTGCATGTGTGTGATTGTATGTGTCTCTGTGTACATGTGTTAATGTGTATGGGTGTGTCTGTGTCTATATGTATGCATGTGTGCATGTGTGAGTGTACATGTGAGGGTTTGTATGGGTGTCTGTGCACACATTTGTGTGTGCATGTGTTTGTTTGTCTCTATATATCTGCTTACATTTGTGTGTTTATGTATGTGCACATTTGTCTTTATGTTCATGTAGTTTTTGTTTATGTGTGTGTGTGTTAATGTATGTGTGCATGCACACGTGTGTGCATGTGTGTGGACACACATGTGCGTGTGTATGTGTGCGTACATGTGTCTATGTGTGTGTACATGTGTATTTGTGTGTGTATGGGAGTGTTCATTTGTGCAAGTGTGGATCTTTGTGCATTTGTGTGTGCCTTTGTTTGTTATCATATATAAGATAGAGTGTGTGCAAGTGTGTATGTGCACTTATTGATATGCTTATATGTGTATTTGCATGCATATGAATGTGTATGTGTGTGCCTAAGTGTGCATGCATAGGTTTGTGTGTATATTCATGCATGTTTGTTTGTGTGTATATGTGTGTGCTTGCATTGGTGTGTGCATATTTATGTGTCATGCAAGTTTGCAAGCATACAGGTGCATGTGTTTTGTTGTGCATGCATGTGCAAGTCTGTTTGCTAGGATGCACCAATGTGCATATGTGCATGCACATGATTGTATGCATGTGTATATGTTTACTGCGTGTGCTATGTATGAATGCGTGCATGTTTATGTGTGTGTCGGTGTGTGTGTGTCTGTGCAGTGTATCTTGGTATGATCATAAATGAAATCGGTGTGGGCACAGGTGTGTGTTTATCCTTGTCCATGTGTTCTTGTATGTGTATACCTTTGTGTTTGGATGTGTTCGTGTGCATGTATGACTCAATGTGTGTGCTTATTGAACCATGTGTAAGTTTGTGTGTAAATGTGCATGTGTTGTTATGTGTCTGCATGCATGTGTGCACATGTGGGTGCTTAGGAGTGTGTGGGTGTGCCTGTGCTTCTGTGTGAATGCACATTTTGTGCTTGTGTATCTATGTGTGCCAATGTGTGTGTATGTGTATGCAAGTGCATGTGTGTGCATGTGTTTGTATTCATGTGTTGTGAGTGGGATTGTGTGTGTATTTGTGTTAGTGCATGAGGATGTGTTCGTGTGCATGTGTGCATTCGTGAGTGTCTGAGTATCTGTGGGTGTGGGGTTGTGCATGCATGTGCGTGTATGTATGTGTGTGTGTCTGTGAGAGCTTGTGTACATATGTGTACATGTGTGTGCGCATGTGCGAGCTTATGTGTGCATGCTTGTGTGTTGTGAGTGTGTGCTTATGCATGTGTGTGGTTGTGTGTGTGTCTCTATATGCATGGACATGCATGCATGTATGCATATGTGCACGTGCAAGCATGCATGTGTGTATTTATGTATATGTACTTGGTTGTGTGATTACATGTGTGTCTTTATGCATGTGCATGTGGTTTTCTATGTTTATGCCTGTGTTTGTGTATGTGTGTGTGTGTGTGTTGCTTTGCTTATGCCTGTTTGTACATGTTTGTCTACATGTAGTGCATGTTTTCATCTGTGTGTGTGTGTGTGCATGAGTGAGGGTTTGCTTATGTGTGTGCATGCTTGTGTGTCCATGTGCAAGTGCATATTTATGTGTGCATAGATGCGTGTGGGTGGGTGTGTATGCATGTTTGTGTATTTATGTTTGTCTAATAACATATGTATGTGTGTGTATGTGTGCATGTGCATGTCTATGTGTCGATGCAAATGTGTTGGTGTTTGTGTGAGTGGATGTATATGAGCATTTTTGTTTGTGCATGAGTGCATATGTTTGTGTAAGTCTGTGCACACGATCACATTTGTGTGTGTATGTGTGCATATATGTGTGTTCATGTGTGTGTGTGTGTGTGTGTGTGCATATGCTATTTTGTGATTATGCATGTTTGTCTAGTTTGTGCGTGCATGTGCTTGTGCATGTGCATGTGTGTGTGTGTATGTGCACACGTGTTTACATGAGTTTGTGTTTATACATATGTGTCTGGGTGTGTGTGTGTATTTGTCTTGGAATATGTGTATATGTACATCTGTGTGCATGCATAAGAGCTAATGCATGTGTGTGTGTGTGTGCATACATGTGTGCGTTCATGTTCACATGCATATGTGTGTGTGCAATTCATGTTTAAATGTTTGTGCCTTGTGAGCGTGTGTGGTTTCGTGTGTGTATGTGTGATCAGATGTGTGAGTGCATGGGTGAGTTCCTGTGCATGTGCATGTTTGTGCATGTGTTTTCATGTGCATGTATGTGTATATGTTGAAGTGTACTTCAAAAAAAGGGAGGAAAATTTCTAAGAATAAAAATTTTAATTTCTTACAAATATAAAAAGATATAGTTTAAAAGTTTTTTAAAGGTTTGAGCAAATCTTTAAATATGATTTTTTTACAAATCTTAATTTTGTTTTAAAACATGTTAAATTTTAAAACAATGAGTAAAAAAAATTAATAATAATTAAAAATTATACACTAATGATTTTTAGGTTGTTTGGCTTGAAACCAAGCCAACATCTAACCCTGACAAAAACAAGACAAAAAATACTCAAATAAACATTTTGCCAAAAGACAGGTAGGTTAACTGTCATAACTAAAAAGCAAACTAGACAAGCAACTGTGACACTATAACTAAATCAACAGGACAAGCTACAATAGTTTTATAATGAAATGACAATAAAAGAAGAATATTCTACAACATAAAATAAGAATTAATATGAACAAAATTTTATAATTGAAGAAATGATTAAAGAGACACAAGTATGATGATTAAATAAATTAGGAGCTAATTAAATTAATAGCTGAACTAGCTCAAGAAGAAACAAAAGTTTAGAAGTTTGACATGCAAAGGTTGCAGCAGTGTATGGAAGCGTGATAGGAACATGCTAATAACAATGTCAATGTTCTTTATTGAAACTTTTTTTAGATTGCATAAAAATTCATCTTTCCTTTTTGTACAAAACTTCTCCTGTTTATAAACATTTTGGAACGGCTAAAAGCACTTGTCGAAAAGGAAAAATAATGGTTACTATTGTACATGTTTGTATATTTAATTAAACATTATTATTATTTAATTAAAAACCCAATGGCTTGAAATAATGGCTAAAAGAGTTGTGTTAAAGCTATTAGATCAAAATGATTCATGTCATTAAATCATGGAAACTATGCGATTAGATAGATAAGATTCTATTGGTGCTATTTAGAAATTGGCTTTGATCAGGGTCATTAGATCTCATTCTTATTAAATGACTTAATCATGATGTTATATGCAGGTAAAAGATAGACCATGTGACAGTGAAACGGCGTGATCAAACAAATGATTTTTTCAAGCTTTATAAAAGATGGAGGAGATCAGAATTGTTTGATCATGAAATTGTGCAATTGAACGACTTTGGTTACTCTCGAAGTAGATCACACGAAAACAAGGCTTTAGTTGTATCACATTGCAAATAGGAACATGTTTTTAAAACTTTGTATGATCTCTAAATCCTATTTGGGGTTGGTTGCCCCTTGGTTTGCTTGAGAGGTCATTGCTCATTCAGTCAGTGTTGCATTAGACATAATGTGTAGATGTAGGATTCATGATTTAACACAAAGTGTAATAGTCTATTTGGGATTGATTACTGACAATGATTATTGACTTATTCATTAACTCAAAGAGGAACTATAACAACAAAGTTAATAGGTTTGACAAATTGAAAATTCTTTTTATTAATTAATTAATACTACTATAACATACTTTTTATAATATGTTAATTAAGACTTTCAAAGATATTATTAAGAAAAAATAATAATCAAGATAAAATGAATCATAAATATTAAAAACTTAAATATTTTACTACGATGATTAATTTATCTTAATTTATGTGACTTAATAAATATTTCAATCAAGCTTAACAATCTGATCAAAGTAAAATTAAATTTAAAATGTACCCCTTGGTGGTTTGCCACACTAAACAAGATGATTTTTATGGGATTTAATATTTGCTTATCCTCTTCTTTTAGTTCTTCAACGAATTGAAGCGTCAATAATCTAAAAGTTTGAAATTCAATTAAAAAAATCATTGAAATAATTATGAATTATTATCATGAATCAAAGCACTATGTTTAAGGTTCAATAATACAATAATCTTCTTCTTCTTATGTTAGCAAAACTTTTAATGAAATTTATAAAAAAAACTAAAAACTATTTATAAAACAAAAATAAAATAAATAAAGATAACTCTCCTTACTTGTATAACCATAAGATTTTGTTAAATTATCACTTAATTAATGATCTAGTTTTTTATTAAAAAAAGTTATTTTAATTATAATTTTATCTGATAGTTATAAGTATCAACTTAGTATCCAAAATACATTATTTAAGGTATATTGTATCAGCATTGATTTAAAATTTGTTACAAAAGATTAATTATAACTATATGATCAATTCTAAAAATCAATCAAAATTTTACATATAACGTTTTTTAAGATAATTCTAAATAAATTTTAAATTTTAAGATTTTCTTCAACTACATTTTTTTATTTATTTTATTCGAATCTTTTAAACTTAATTTCTTAAATCTTATTTGTTTTTCATCTATATTTGAAATAAGCTTTTGTTAAAATTTATTCATCAAAGTTTACATGTATAATGCTAGACTTAAATTATTATATTTCAGAATCCAAGTCATTTATGTTCAACACATTTATGTATAATTAACTTACTATTTTCATTCATAATCCATGTAAAAGTAGAAAATTTGGAATGAATATTAGTTCTAATCTTACATATATGTGAAGTATGACTCCATTACATGCAATAATGGCAAGTAAGCTTCTGATTATGACCATGTAAAATGTCAACATGTTTTTGGATAGAACATATTGTAGCATGTTAAACAAAACTACTCTACTAATTAGTTTTACTTTTAAAAATTTGTTGGTGGAGTACAAAGATTTAGAATCACTAAATTTCTTAATTAAAGATGCATGTTCATTCAATTTTTGTTTTAAATCATCATTGGTCTTTTGCATATTATTAACATAAATGTCAACCTTTTTTAATTTGTTCATAACCTATATATTCATTATGTTCTTCTCTTATTTTCTTGGATATTTTATTCAACTTTTCAAACTTTTTACAAAATATAAAGTAATTATTTAGATAATTAATTTTTGAGTAATTTACCTTCTTACTTGAGGTAGCACTCTCTTCTTCTTCTGCTTCTTCTTTAGCCATCATGAAAAATAATCCTTCATTATTATCCTCCTCTTTACTTGTATTGGTTTCTTCTGAATCATTCCAAGAAACATTGAAAGTTTTGTTCTTCTTCTACTTCTTTGTTTTCATTCTTTTTCTTTTCAAATCTTTCTTACATAATAGGACATATTGCTCTTAGTTTATCACATTCATGATAAATAATTTCTTACTTTTTATTATCTTATTGGACCTTTGATTTTTTTTGTCTATATATACTATCAAGAATTTTGTACAAACCTCTAGAAATTAAAGTAATGCCATCTTCATCGACAGACTCTTGTATAGTGACCTCCTTTATCATAATGTTTTTTATTGTTTCTTCTTTTTCTTATGTTTTTCTTAATTAATTCTTTTTCCTTTCACCTCTCCATTTCTAGCTCATTTATCATATGCTTACCCATCAAGTCATCTAATATCATCATGGGAATATTTATGATTATCTTAATGGTGGTAGTCAATTGATCAAATTCTTTTGGTAAGATTCTAAGTATCTTCTTTATATATTTTTTCACAAAAATTGGCTTTCCCAAACTAATAAGTGCATTAGTAATATTGATAAATCTTGTAAATATACTTTTGATGGAGTCATTTGAAAGCATCTTAAATAGTTCATAGTCATGTGTCATCATGTTTATTTTTTAACTAAAAAGTTACCTTCATATCTTACTTCTATGTATGCCACATTTTGTAAGTTATTCTTAAATTCGTAATTATATTAAATTTGGTAGCATACAAAGCACAACATAAAATATTTATAATCTTATCATTTAATTGTACTTTATATTTTTTAATTTCATCCATTTCATAAAATGGTTTAGGTACTAAAGTACTTTATGCTTTTTTCTTAGTAAGAAAATCAAATGATGCTTACAATAATTTTTATATTTTTCTATCAAAAGATTTTTTAAAAGACCAATTATCCTAATCTTCTAATAGTGAAAGTATTGACCACAAAAGAGTGTTGGCCTATAGGAAGAAGAACATTCACCAAAACTCATTGAAGCAACAATTTCAGCAATAGATCACTTATAAAATTTCTCACAAGTAAAGGACCTTGCTTTGATACCAATTAAAGTGTAATTTAGTAAGGGGAGGCATAAATTATTAGGAATACAAATTTTAGTTTTCTATTAAAATATTTAAAGACATAATTTATAAGTTTTTAATAGGCTTAAGAAAATCTTTAAAAATTATTTTGTACAAATTTTAAATTAATTATAAAACATGTTAATGTTAAAACAATTGTGTAAAAGAAAAATCAATGATAATTAAAATTATACACCAATACTTTTTTTGGTTGTTCAACTTAAAATCAAGCCTACATCTACTCTGACAAAAACCAAGGGAAAGAAAATACTCAATATAACCCTTAAACTAAAAGATAGGTATGTTAAACCCTCACAACAAACAAACAAATGAGACAACTGCTACGAAACTATGATGAAATAAATGGGACAGGCTACAATAACTTTACAATGAAATACCGATAAAAGAAAAGCTTTCAGTGACATACAAGTGAAAATAATATGAACAACATCCTACACTTGATGAAATGACTAAAGATGCACAAGTATCCTAATTAAATTAATTAAAAATAGAGAAAATTATAGCTTAGCTAATTTGAGAATAAGTAGAATTTTAGGAATTTGATGACTTAAGGTTGTAGTAGCATATAAAAGAAATAATGGGAATGTGTTATGAATGACTTAAATGTTTTGGCTTGAAACTTTTTTTAGATTATATAAAAAATCATCTATCCATTTCATATAAAAATTGCTCTATTTATAAATATTTTGCAATCACCAAAAGTTCTTAGCAAATAAGCAAAGTAGTCATTATTGTTTTAGAACATTCAAATATTTTAATTAAGAATCATTATTATTTTCTTAAAGATCCTAACTACTCAAAATAATAGTTAAAAGAATTATTGCTTGAACTGTCAGATTAGATTGATACATGGCTATTTGATCATGGAAATAGTGCTATCAAACAGAGGAGATTTAAATGGCATATTTAGAAATAGTATTTAATTAAGGTTGTTTGATCTGAATCCTGATCAGATGGTTGGATCATGATGTTATGTGTAGATAAAAATTGACCATGCGCTCACAAAATTACAATCAAATAGAGGATGTTATCAAGCTTTATTGAAAGATAGAAGAGATTGGGATTGTTTGTTAGCAAAATTACACAATCAAATGGCTCTGGTTACTCCTTTACTTCAAAAATAGATAGCACAAAATAAGGCTTTAGATCAGTCCCATATTGCAAGGGTAGCTTATTTGGGGCTAGCTGCTACCTAATTCACTCTGGAGGTCATGACTTCTATGACAAACTATGCATTAGATATAATTTATAGATACATCATTAGTGACCCAATCTGAAACATAATAGTCCATTTAAGGTTGATTATTAACATAAATACATAACCCATTCATTAACCCAAAGTGGTACAATAGTGAATGGGTTAACGAGTTTGATCAATTAAAAAGTTTTTTTTACCAATTAAATTTTTGAAGATATATTTAAGCTAAAATGATATTCAAGATAATATAGACATAAAATATTGAAATAATAAATATTTTTCAATGATGATTAATTTTAATTTAAGTTGTATGCCTTCTAATACATATTTTATCAAACTTAGCTTTATAATAAAAGTAACATTAAATTATCTAAAATAATGTCAAAAATATATCCCTTAGTCGTTTGCCACTCTGACCAAGATGATCTTCATGGGACTTAACATTTGCTAATTTTTTCTTTTGGTTCTCTCATGAATACAAAAATTGAATACCTAAAATTTAAAAATTAACTTAAAACAAATTTATCAGAAATATTTAAGGTTTGTTATCATCAAACAAAACACCATAATTATGGATCAATAACATAATATATATATATATATGTGTGTGTGTGTGTGTGTGTGTGTGTGTGTGTGTGTGTGTGTGTGTGTGTGTGTTTGTGTGTGTGTGTGCATGTGTGTGTGTGCATGCATACGAGCCTTTGTACGTGTGGCTGTGTTCATGCATTAGCTTGTGCATGTATGTCGGTGTGAGTGTGTGTGCGATTGTTTATGCATGTGTGCATGCTTGTGCATGTGTGTGTGTACGTATGAGTGTGTGTGTGCATATGCATGTGTGTGTGCAACTGTGCATGTGCTTATGTGTGTGTGTGAGAATGTACTAGTGGGTTTTCACTAGTTTGTCTATACTAATGTATGTTCATTAATGGGTGTGCGTGTGTGTGTGTGTTCATGTACATATACATGCATGTTCTTATGTTTGTGCTTGCAAGTGTATGTGTATGTTTACATGTGTGTGTGTGTGTGTACATTTGCATATGTGTGTATGTGTGTTTGCATGGTTATGCATCTATGTGTGTGCATGTGTGAGTGTATTTATGTGTGCATGTGCATGCATTTGTCTGTGTGTACATGTATTTCCATGGTTGTGCTTGTTTGTATGTATATGTTTATTTATCTATTTGTGAGCATTTTTGTTTATGTGCATGTGAGTGTGTTGTGCATGCCTATGTGTGTATGCACATATGTGAAGGTGTGTGTGCATGTGTTTGTTTATGTGTGCTCATGTGTGCATTTATGTGCATGTATGAACATATGTAGGTGTGTTTGTGTGTGCATCCATGTTCATGTGTTGTTGTTGTGTGTGTATGTTCATGTTCATGTCTACATATGCATGTGTGCATATGCATTTGCATGGATTTATGTGTGTGTATGTGTGTATGTAGATGTGTGCTTGCATTTATGCATGTGCATAGATATATTTATATGTGTGTGTGTGTGTGAATATGTGTGTACATGTGTGTGTGTGCATGCATGTTCGAGTGTGTGTGTGCAAGTGCATATGTGCACAAGTTTTTTTGATTGTGCCTACGGGCATATGTGTTTATGCATCTGTGGTTATGCATGCATGCATGTGTATATGTGTAGGCATGTTTGTGAGTCTATATGTGTATGTTGGCTAGCATGTTTGTGTGTGCACATACATGTATGTGCTTCTATGCATGAGTGTATGTGCATGTTTTTATGTGTGTATGCTCATGTGTGCATGTTTGTATGTCTGTATGTGTGTGTGTGTGTGTCCTTCTAGATATGCAAGTTTGTACATATGCATGTGATTATGTGTGAGTTGTTTTGTCTTAGTGTTTGTATGTGTTCATCTCTAAGTGTATATGTGTGCATGTGCATGTGTGTGTGTGGTCATGTGCATGGATGTGTTTGTGAGTGCATGCACATGTGTATATACATGTATGTGCATGTGTGTGCATGCATATGTTTGTGTGCTTGTACATATTGATGAGCGTGGATGGGTGTATGTGTATGTATGTGTGTGTACGAGCATGTGTGTGTGTCCATGTGTGTATGTGTGTGTATACATTGTGTATGTGTGCATGTGTGTGTGCCTGTATGGTGATGTGTGTATATGTGTGTCTACATTTGCATGTGTGTGCATGTGCATGTGTCTGTGTGGATGAACATGTGCATGAGTGTGCTTGTCTACGTCGACATGTGTGTGAGTCCCTACAAGTGTGTGTAAGTGTGTGAGTCTGTGTGCATAGGTATGGGTGTGTGTGCTCATGGGTGTGTATGTGCAAGCATATGTTTGTTCATGTGCTTGTATGTATGAGTTCATGCATGCAAGTTTTTGTATGTGTGTATCTAAGTGTGTTTAGGTGCATATATCTATGTACATTTATGCATATGTGCATGTCTGTGTGCTCATATGTCTGTGTATGCATGCTTATGCATGTGTGTGCATTATTGTGTGTGTGTATGTATGTGTATGTGCCTTTGTGAGTACGTGCTCATGTGTGTATGTGTGTGTGCATGTGCATGTTTATGCATGGGTGAGTGTGTAAGATTAAGTGTGTGTGTGTGTGTGTCTTGATGTGTTTGTGTGTATTTATGTATTTTTGTACATGTATGCTGGATTACATGTACAGTTTTGTGCCTATATCTACATATTTGTGTGTATGGATGTATGTGTGTGCTTATGTGCCTGACGTCATGTGTGTATGTTCAACAGTGTGTGTGTTTGTGCATGTAGGTGGTAGCTTGGGTGCATGTGTGTTTGTTTATAAGCACACGTGCACGTGTGTGCATGTGTGCTTCTATGTTGAGGTGCTTGCACATGCATTTCAATGTGTGTGACGGTGTGCACGTGTGTGTGTGTGTGTGTGACTATGAATGTGTGCAAAATAAGTGTAGGTGCATGTGTGCACGTGTATGTGTGTGTGCAAGTGTTGTGTGCATGTTTATGCACATGCATGTGTTTGCACATGGATGTGCATGGTCGTGTCTATGTGCTTATTTGTGTGCGAAGGTATGTGTGTGAATGTGCGTGCTTATATGCATGCATTTATGAATTCATGTGCATGTGTGTGTGCATGTGGTTGAGTGTGTACAAACATGCATGTGTGTGAGAGTGTGAGTTTTTGTAGGTGTCTGTACTTGTCTATCTGTATTTCTATGTGTGTTCATGTGTGTGTGTATGTGTGCATGTGTGTTGTTATGCATCTGTGCATGCATATGTGCATATGTGTGTCTGTGTGCACGTGCATGTTTGTGTGTATACTTGTGCATATTTATATGTATGCATACTTACTTCTATATATATATGTGTGTGTGTGCATGTGTGCTTGCATTTGCATGAGTATGTGCACAGGTGTTTCTGTATGTGTAAGCATGTAGATGTCTTTATATGGTTATGCATGCATTTGCAAGTGTAAATGTTGTGTGTATGCATGTGCATATATGTGTATGTGCACTTGTGTGTGTATGTGCGTGTGAGTGGGAGGGGGGAGGTGTGTGCATGCTTGTGCATTATATATGTAGGGGTGTGTGTGTTTGTGTGAATGCTTTTGTTTTTGTGTGTGGTTTTATGTGTGTGTATTTGAGTGCTTCTATGTATGTACATGCATGTGGGTGCATGCATTTGTGCATGCATATGCATGTGTGTTCTTGTGTATGTGTGTGTGTTCACATAGGTGCATGCATTCATGCATGCATGTGTGTGCATGTGCATTTTTGTCCCCATGTATACTTTTGTATTTCTGTGCATACATGTGTGTGTGTTTGTATGCATGATTAGGTTTGGGTGTGTGCATGTGAGTGTGTGTGTGAGTTTATACTTGGGGATGTGTATGTACGTTTGAAAGCATGTGTGTTCACTATGAACTTTATTTACTTTTATTTGAATTATAACTTCTACCTTATTTATGAAGAGAGGCAAATATGTTGCTTGTTTGAAAGAGGAGATTGTTACCTCCCCTGGGCAAGTTCTTCAACTAATGCAATTGGTGAATGTAAGGCTAAAACGTCATTTCCTTGTTCTAGTTATATCGTAGTACCATTGCAACTTAAGGCAACAATTTCTTTTCTTTTATAGTTCATCGACACATTGGGGTCACAAACAGGAACCTTACAGTAGCCGCACCCATAAAATTTTTTGCATGGCATGTATATTTTTTTTGTTATCGTGCTATCTGTCAAGCTTTTTTTAAGTCTCTTAGCTAATTAAATTTAACTCTAGATTGTTGAAAGTAGGGAGAGAAGAGAAGAAGATGATTCAATTATTTGTTTTGATGCTGTTTTTGTATCTGTTGTGGTATGTTGTTTTGACGGCAAAATAATCATGCTTTTGTTTTGTTTTTTGTCATCTTTTATGCTTCCATTTGGATAATTCTTGATGATCTACATAACATTTTCTTTTTCTTTTTGATAGAATTTGGTGGATCTTGTTGGATCTGAATGTGTTACTCAAACAGGTGTAGAAGGTGTATGCCTGAGAGAAGGCTCATATATAAATAAGTGCTTGATCACCCTCATGACCATAATTAAAAAACTAAGTGATAGCATTGAACACCAAGGGTTTGTTGCATCATTATATTTTTACTTTTCAATTATATGGTTCGCATGTTGTTTCTTATGGAAGATTGTGATCTAATGGTCATGTACCATATCAAGACATCAAGTTAACCCGCATTTTGCAGCCATCTCCTGGTGGAAATGTAAATATTGCTATGATTTGTAACATCACCCTCTCATAGGTTCCTTATTCAATTTATTAGATTTGAATTTATCGAGGAATTTACTGCATGAATTCCCATGCAGCTCGTGTAATTGACCTGACAATAGTTTAAATATAAGGCTTTAGGCTATTAATGTCATCAAAGATGCCTAACACAGTAGATGTAATTTAAAATTAATTAGGACCTTATAAGCTTTGGCTAAAAGTTTTGTCATGGTTAAGCCACTAACTTGTGTAGCCTTAAATCATTTTATGCTATCCATGTCAAATTCTATGATTTCATGGGACAAAAATCAGTTGCATATATGCAATGAACTCATGTTGAATTTAATGAAGTACTTGATTTGTCTGTAAGCTATTTTCATCTTGAGCCCTCATTAGCAAACTTTTTTTTTCAGAATAGAAATAGTGGAAAGAACAGTTTGAAAATGGCAAGAAGCAAAGGAATAAGGAGAAGAGAGAGGAGTTCTTTTTCCTTAAAAAGATTGAATTCTCTAAGAATCAATTCAAGTGGTTTTTAATTCAAGAACTTCTGATTCCTAGAATTCTTTAAATTTTTCAAGTTTTTACATTTTAAAAGTTCTGATTTATTTCATACATCCTCAACATCCCTTTTTATGGAGGTTTGGGTATGATATTTAATTATAAAACAAAAAACATGTGATTTTTATAAAAAATTTAAAATTATGCACCTCTTCTAGTATATCTACTCATATGTACCCCACACCCTGCATCTGTACACCTTTCTCAGTGGGCTATCTAGGAGATTGGTTACTATTCTTCCATCCAAAACATCTAAGCAAGTTGTCATTACACATGTGCTCGCCCCATGCAAGCGCACTCTCCTAGTGTGTCATGCCCTTTTGCGTGTGCTCATGCACCTTCACATATGGCACTTTGCCAGTGGACTGCAATGTGTGTTTTGACAGCTTGTAGCACATCTCTGGGCACTGCTAAGAAATCGGTCTTTTGCTTCATGATGTTTAGTTGATTTTCACAGTTTTATCTCTGTCTTGATTTTTTTAATCATTTTTTTATTCAATGTGTTTGAAAATGATCTCTTGTTTAGTACCTTGAATATTTGGAAATTAGCTAGAGCTTCCAAATCCTTTTGATTGTCTACTTTTTGATTTTGTTCATGCTTCGTAGTTGTTGGAAATTAACAACAAATTACTCTGAAGCTATAACGTTATTTGGTCAATGATAAGCACTTTATGAAGTGCCATCTCTTTAGTTGCATATTTCCTACATTTTGGACAAATAATTTATATTACTTTTCATAATAACAAAAATCTTGTGGAGGTACTTGTTTCGAACTTCATAATGATCTTTCTCCATTTTAAAAAATATTTTTAAGATAACTCTTGTTTCCTAAAAATCAAAACAACTAAAAATGAGTTTTCTCTATCATAGCTTCTTGGCGTACATACCTCTCTCTTGCTTAATATTGTTAGCATTCGTACAACATCTTACTTAAATCATTGTTATCCTTATGTAGTCCTGCTTTGCAATCAATGTCCATTTGTTGACATTATATTTGCACACCATTCCATCCTTTGTGTTGCACCATTTTTTCACACATTTTTGTTCTTTTTCTCTATGCTTCCTTTCTTTCTTCTTACCATCTTTATCTTTTAATGTCTCTATCATCTTCACAATGCCTCCTTGGTGGCCAAGCTCCCTTTTTTATTCGTCAATAGCTATCATTGTTCGATCTAGTTGCTCCTTGCCCTCGTCAACCATCCTTTTATTTGTTAGGTACTATACCATGCATCATTTCTTTGCCTCTCAAAACCTTATCTCATTGTCTTATTATTCCTTTGTCCTCTATACAATGTTCTTTCCCCCTATCTATCTTCCTATGAACAACTTTATCTCATGATGAAGGCTAGAACTCACCTTTCTAAATCAACAAATCAGGCACAAGTTGTGCCCACTCTCTCTTCGCACAAGCATGGCACTACCATCCACTTTGGTTGCCCTTCATGTTGCAATCACTTCAGCTACCTCCCCTCTTATACATACAAAGCCATATGCAATTATCTAATAGTCTAAATTAATCTTCCAAACAAACCTTGTGTAGCAACTTAACTTTAACTATTCTAAAATGGTGGTGTTGACATCTTCTTAGAGTTGGCATCAGAATATGAGGTGAATGGTTAAGTTGCCTTGTTAAGTATTGTATTAAAATACTAGTTCTTAGCACACATGCATGTTGTTGAGGCCATGACATGGAAACTTAGAGCAGGACACCATTGATATCTAGGGAATGGATTCTCCAAACTTCGTTAATTTGATGGTGATTTTACTCCACATGATTCCATGCCATTGGCCACCATGCAACATCTTGTTGTAGATACCATTGATTATGTTGAGGATCATCTAACCCTGAGTTTGTCATATGGTGATAGCCATTAGCAATAAGATTTGCCCTCTGAAGTTGATTGTGACACAATCTAACACAATTAAGCACATCATCCCTTAAAAGGAGTTGGTTCCTCTTCCATTCTTTTGCTCGAGAATTATTGATTCTCTTATTTATCCTAATAAATAAACCCTCAAACGTTCATTGCTTGAATCTTAGATGTTGGCATGATATGTCCTAGGTCAATGAACATAGAGATCAACTTAAGTTCTTTAAGTGTACGATTATGGCTTTACTTGGGATCAAACTTGATGATGTTGAATTCTATAGCATTTTTGTTAATTTAAGGCTGTTTCATAATAAAGGTTGTTATCATAATTGAAATTATTTGCTTAGGTTGTTGGATCTTGGGCCCTTCCTCGAGGTTTTTATTATTACTTATGCTTGCAATGACCTGGGCTTTAAGATATCTTCTTGGTATGAATTTAAAGGCTTTACCCCCTATAATTGGAGTTAATGGAAAGGAAGCAAATGAGAAATATAGTAATTCATTTTATAAATATTATGGTGGATGATGTTCCTTCCTTGGGCCCCACCAATATTTTGTTCAACAATTGTTTAAGGAATCCAATCCATTCTAAGCTTTCTTGGGCTCTATCTAATGAGGATTGATGATGGTCTTCCCAAATTCCGTTATGTGGTTCTTCTTAAACCCCTTCTCTAGTTACTTAACTTGCAACATTTCTTATGTGTCTAAATCCAAGAGGAATCTTCTTAAAGTTAAAGAATTTTTTACCTGACTATTGAAATTTAAACTTATTATGGAGTACCAAGGGATTTTACCATTTTAGATGGCCCTCAACAATACTTATCCAAGAACAAGTGGATCAAATTATTTTGTAATTTCTAAAAGGGGTCTAGATCCCTTGATGAAAAGATTGATTTTTTTGTTATCCACAAGAGCATCTTCTCCATGCATGATTGGTTGCTTTATAAGGAAAGACAAAGTCAACTTGGTATTCTTAACTTTAATATGTTTATCTCTTGTGGATTGCTCAGCATGCAAACTTTTTGTTGGTTTCATGTTTAAGAAAACAACTTGAACTTATTTTATTTTGACTAAATGTAGGAAGGAATCTAATTCTCTTATAATGACAATTTTTATTGGTGTCTTGATGATTGAATAAAACCCTTTGTTGTTAACATCCTCATAGACTTCATTGGGCTCTAATTTACCCTTCGTGCTCAATTGGGTTCATGATCTCTAGTCAATCGGCTTTTGAAACCTTGATCTTCATAGGATTCTTTAAACAATCAATCCATTTTTGAATTTGAAGGAATCTCATCAGTGGGGTTCATTATTGAGTTCTTCTTGGATTGTTTAGATATCATTTGGAGGAATTTTGTTATGGTTGTCACTTAAACCTTTGTTATAACAAGGATTGCACCAACATTTATGCTATAGATATCATGCTTATTACAAAGGCAATTATTGCCCAATTAATCTTTAAGGATAGAACCATCTCTATTTAGTATTTTCTTTATAAGATCATTGTCAAAATTTTGGCTAATAGATTCCTCCCCATTATTACGAACATTATCCAATAAGTGTAAGTAGCTTTTATCAAAGGTAATACCATCATGATAACATGAAGTTGGTTATAGAACTTGCTTAGAAAGTTAGTGCGAAATAACCTAAAATGGCCTTTTTATAATATTGATATATCCAAGGCTTTTGGCTCAATTAACTACAACAAAGTCTTTTTATTAAAGACTAGAAATTATAAGTTTTCTCCATGCTTCTAACTTAGATGAAGATGTGCATCTCTAATATATGTTTCTTTTTTTGGGTTAATTGGTAAGTCTAGAGGGCTTTGGCATTGTTGTCTTATTTCTCTCTTTGTCATTAGTATCATGGTGTATGCCTTCTCAAGTGCTATTGACATACTCTTCATGACACATTTAGGGAGAATAGATTTAGCCCACTTAGAAGTAGAAACACTTACATCACTTGTCTTGTCTATATGTCTTTATTGATAAACACATTTTCACTTGGAAAAACAATTTGCAAATGCTATTGCAAGGTACAATATCTCATATCCTACGACACAACCCATGCCTAATATATTGGCTGGAAAACATATCTTACAATTGATTTCTATTAATTATTCAGGGAATTGATTATATTGGTCTAGTTCAATCCTCGTATTTGCATGATGATAAGAAATCTCTAAAAACTAATTATATTCGTCCAATTCACCTTTTACAGTTGCACGATCCATAACATATATGCACAGCACCATAATGTCGACTATAATGGGCCAATAATAACATCATACAAGTATAAAGCATGATAAACATAGCAATGCATTGGTGTATCGGTTCTATATATATGTTGTTCTAATACAATAATTACTCATATATGTAAGGATGGTTGGATGACCAATTGGACAAGATGATCTCTTGATTAAGTGTTAAATAGCTTATTGTATTCTTCAATTTTTATTTTGCATTACTATGATCATTAACATCTACTCATGTGTCATATTGGTATGATCATCTTGTTGTACTAATATGATAACCTTAAATTATCAAATTGACATCAGGCCTCAAAATTTTCAAATGCAATGGATTTTTCGATAAACCATCATTCTATATGTTCACATGATCAGACCAATAAAGTTTTGACCATTTTCCCATTTACACTTAGGCCAAAAAGCTTCCCAACTCCAGCTGCTTGGGTCATACTAGTACGATCTAAAAGATTGTCTCATACGATCATTACACTAAAACATTTTAATGATCTCCAGCAATTTCAACTTCTCAGGAACTCATATGCATTCCTTTCTTGACATTCAAATTAATTAGTACATGTTTTATGAAAAAAGTGTAGGTCAGATCTTTATCTTTCTATGTTAAATCTATAAAACAAAATTGAAAATCTCTTTCTTTCTTGTTGTCTTCCTTTTGATTTTCTCTATCTTTTTTTTTTCGAATGACAATGTTGTTTTCTTTCTTTCTTCCTTTTCAACTCTTCTCTTTCTCTCTTCGTGCTTTCGCTCTCTTTCTTCTCTCCCAAAGTTTTCCAAACATATGCACTAAGTCCTTGGCTTGGGAGAAGTTAAGAGGACTAGAATGATTTCTTTTTATTAATATTTTCTTTGTAAATTAATAGAAAATTCAATTCACCTCTTAAAACTACAAACTACATATCGATAGATTCCTCAAAAAGATACCTTTGCAACTATGTACTCAAAAATAAATTAAGATAGGATTTTTGGCACTTTTTTGAGATGCTCACAATTAAATATATGTTTGAATTATGGATTTGCATTGTTTATATTTGGTATAATTTTGAGAGGATATAGAAGTTTAATTAGACAAGTTGTCACTAGGAAAAAACTTGAAAAAGATCCAAATCAGATCTCACAAATGTTTGGAATTAAGTTCAAAATCTCAATGCTATTTAAAGACCCATATTTCAAGCTCCACAGTAGTTTGCATTGCATGCAGTTAGTAGGGAAACTAATCCTCTTCCAAATATAATCGAATAAGATTGTGTTGCTAATCTAGAAACCCAATTGACAATAGTGCATTAAACTTAATTTTCTTGAATTCCAATCGTGCTATTTATATGCTCGGGCGACCATGGGAGAATGTCCTAATTAACGAGAATTTGAAAAATGTAACTTTCTTCTTTATCACATCTCCTTAAAACACCACTTCAGGTTCCTCTTTATACAAAGATGCTGGTTTTATGATCAAAGAAGTGGTCTCTACCTCCTCTAGCACCAAAGTTGAAGAGCTATTTGGAGAAGGAAACCCCCATTGACTCATCATGGGAGCACCTTCACAATTCCAAGTGGCTTAAGAGCATATTATAGAAAAACCAACACTAAAAGGGGGGGGAACACTTGTCATAACATAAGCTTTTGTAATCAAGAACAGTATTCAATGTTTTGATGTCATCAAATTTGCACCATCAAAGTCACAAAGTTGTTCTGCCAAAGTTGCCAAGGGATTCATTTAATTTAGTCTTATGTGTGAACAAATTTGTGTTTTCAAAATAGTCAAAAAGCATGGTTCATGAATATACAGAGTAGTTTTTAATTTTTTTGTTGTTAAATTATCTACTGCTTTATGAAAATTCTTACACAATTATGTGGACAATAGAGATTTTTATGACTATTTGTAAGGGTTAGTTTAGGAATACTTTGTATACATGAGTGAGCATGTGTGTGTCCAAGTGTGTTTATGCATATGTTTGCATGTATATGCATGTGTATGTGTGTGCATGTGCTTATCTGTGTGCATGTGTGAGTATGTATGTGCATGTCTATAAGCTTTTATGTGTATGTGTGTGTTTTCTTAAGATTTTACATGTGTGTGTGTATGTGTGTATGTGCATTTGCTTATGTATGTGTGTGTGTGCATGTACATCTGCATGTGTGCATAGGGGTGCATGTGTGTGTGCATGTGTGTGGGTGTGCTTGTATGTATGTGTGCATGCATTTGTGTGTGTAGTTGTGTTTGTGTGTGCATGTACTTGCACATGTCCAAGATTGTGCATGCATGTTAATGTGTGAATGTGTGCAATTCCACGTGTGTGAGCAAGCATGTGTGAGAGTTCATGTGTGTGTGTGTACATATGCATGTATTTGTGTTTATGTTTTTGTACATGTTTGTGCATGTGTGTTTGTGTGTACATATACGTGCATCGACAAAAGTGTGTACACGTGTGTGTGCTGTGTGTTCATTTGTCTATGTACATACATGTATGTGGATGTGGGTCTGGGTGTGTGACCATGCATGGTTGTGTGTACATGCTTTCTTGTGTTTATTTGTGTCTGCATGTGTGTGTATGTGCATGTGTGTGTCTATACATGTGTGTGTGTGTGTACATGTGTGTGTCTATGCATGTGTGTATTTGTGTGTATGTATATTCATGTATGTGCTTGTGCATGTAGGTGTGCACATGTTTGTGGGTGAGAGTGTGTAAACATGTTCATGTGTTTGTATGTGCAAATGTGTATGTGTTCATATCTATCCATGTGCATGCATGTCTATGTTGTATCTATGTATGTGTGTATGCATGTGTGGTTTTGCATGCGTGGGTATTTGTATGTGTGTGCTTGTGAATGTGCATGGGTGGTTGCATGTGTGCATGTGCACAGGCATTTGGTTTTGCATGCGTGGGTATTTGTATGTGTGTGCTTGTGTATGTGCATGGGTGGTTGCATGTGTGCATGTGCACAGGCATTCATGTGTGCCTGTGCATGCATGAATGTATGTATGTGTGTGCGTGTGTGCACGTGCATGCATTTGTGTTCGTCTGTGTGCGTATATTTGTGTGCATGTGTATGCATACAAGTATGCGTGCTATGAATGCATGTTTGCATGTGTGATTATGCATGTGTATGTGTGTGTATGCTTTTGTGTGTTTCCATATTCATGTATGTGCTTGTGTAAGTGTGTGTGCATGCATGTGTGTGTGTGTGGCTTTATGTTTGTGTGTGTGCTTATGTATATGTGGCTATGCATGTGCAACTGTGCACATGCGTGTGTCAATGTGCATGTGTAGGTGTGTTTGCATGATTTTTGTGCATGTTTGCACATGCATACATGTTTGTGTGTGTGTCCAAGTGTGTGTGGGGGGGAGGGTGTGTTCTTGCGTGTGTTTGTGCATGCAAACAAGCATGTGTGTTTGCATGGGTGTGTGTGTTTGTGCACATGTCTATGTGTGGGTGCATGGGTGCAATAGTGTGTAAACGTCTATGCATGTGTCTAGATTTGTGTGTTTGTGTGTGCATGTTTGTCTATGTGCTTACTTGTGTTTTTGTGTGTCTTTGTAGACACATATATGTATGTGGGTACATGCTTGCTTGTTTGTGTGTATGCTTGCACATATTATATGTGCACATGCATTGATGTATGTGTGTGTTTGGGCTAGTGTGCATGTGTATGTGCATGCATTCATGTTTGTATGCATGTGTGAGTGTGTGTACTAATGCATGTATATGCATATGCATGCATGTGTGCATGTGCATGTTTGTGTGTATATGTGTGTGCATGCACGTGTGTGCATATACAAGTTTTCAAATATTTGTGTGTACTTGTGCACCCTTGTGTGGGTGTGTGTGCATCTGTGCATGTGTGCATATATGTGCGTTTGAGCATGTGCTTATATGTATGTGTGTGTGCATGCCTACATGAGCTAGTCAATGTGCATGTGTTTGTGTTTTTATAGATGTTTGTGTGCTTTCTCTTGTTTGTGTGTGTGTTTGTTGACATGTGGGATTTGTGCGTGTATGTGCATGTGTTTGTGTGTATTCATGGGTGCTTGCATGCATGTGTGTGTTTGTACAAGCATGCATGTGTGTGCATGTCTGTGTGCATGTATTGTTGTGGATGTGTATGCAAGTGTGTGTGTGCATGTAGGTGCATGCATGTGTGCACTTCTGCATGTGTGCATGTCTGTGTGTCTATGTGTGTTTGGTGTGTGTTTGTGCATGTGTATGTGTTCACTTATGCTATGAATGCATGTTTCTATTTGTGTTTATGCATACGTTTGTGCGCATTTGTGTATTTGCGCATGCATGCATAGGCATCCATGTAGGCATGTGAACGTATAAGTGTTTATGTGTATATTTGTGTGACATGTATTTGTGTGCATGTGTAGATGTGTGTGCGTGTTTATATGTGCATGCACATTTGTGTGTGTATGCTTATTCTTGTGTATGTGTGTAGATTTGTGTGTGTGTGTGTTTGTGCATATTTTTGGGTGCTTATGCATATATGTGTGTATGTGTGCATGTGTGTACTTATGTGCATGTGTTTGTGCATATGTGTGCATGTGAGTGTGCTATGACTTTGCATGTGTGTATGCACGAGTGCTTATATGTGTGTGTGTGTTGCATGTACATGTGCATACATGTGTGTGGGAGTTTTTTTGTGTGCTTGCATGCATGTTTGTTTGTGTGCACAAGTGTGTATGTGTGTCTAAGTGTGTATATGTCTGTGTATATGTTCTTCTTTATGCATGTGGGTGCATGCATGTGTGTAACCTTATGCATGCATGTGTATATGTGTGTGCATATATGCATTTTTTTTGTGGTAGCACATGTGAGTGTATGAGAATATAAATTTATGTGTGTGTATGTATGCATAGGCAAATATGTGTGTATGTATGTGTTTCCATATGTCTACATGTATATGTGTGTGTTTATGTGGGTGTGCATGTATGTTTATGCATGTGCAACATAGAGGTGCATGCTCACTTGTGTGTATTTGTGTGTGCACATGTGCACAATGTGTGTATGTGCATTTGTGTGCATATGGACATTTGTGTAGAAGTGCTTGTGTGTGTGTGCATATGTTTATGTTTTGTGAATGCTTGGGTGTGTGTGTGTGTGCTTTGTGTTCTTTTGTGTACCAATGCCTGTGTGCATTTATGTGTATCTGTGTGTGTGTATTCATGTGTGCATGCATATGTGTGCATGTGCATATATATGTCTGTGTGTGTGTGCATACTTACATGCCTACATGTGTGTGTGTGCACGCATGTACATGTGCAAGATTTTGCATGTGTGTATGTGCTTATGCTTGCATGTGGGTGTATGTGTGAGATTGTGTGCATCTATGCATGTACAAGTGTGTGTACTTGTATGTGTGTTTGTATAAATGTGTGTGAGCCTTTCTATGTTTTTGCATGTGTTTATGTGTACGTGTGTGTACATTTACATATGTGTTAGTCTATATTCAAGTCCATGTGTGAATGTGTATGTATGTGTATGCATGTTTGTATACTTATGCATGTTTGTGTGTGCACATGCCTGTATGTATGAATTTGTGTGTATGTACCTCTGTTTGTGTGCTTGTGTGCATGCATGCACATGTGTGTTTGTTCAAAGCATGCATGCACACTTGTGTTTGCATGAATGTGTGCATGTATCATTGTGTGTGTGTGTGCATGTGTGTATGTGTGTCTACGAGTGTGTGTGCACATGCACATGCATGCACATGTATACTTGTGCATGTGTGTGCATGTGTGTGTGCGTGTTTATGTGTGTATGTGTGTGTATTTGGGCATACATATGTGCTCATTTGTGCATATACACATGTGTTTCTATCTATGTTTATGCATATATGTGTGTGCATTTGTGCATTCATGCATGCACGTGTGGGCATGCATGTATGAAAGCGAATGCATGAGTGTGCATATGTATGTCTATGTGGCATGTGTTTGTATGCATGTGCATATGTGGTGTACTTTAGTGTGCATGGATGTTCATGTGTGCATGCTTGTCCATATGTATGTGTGAAGCTCTTTGTGTGCGTGCAACAGCGAGCATATGTGTGTGTGTGTGTTTGTGCATACTTTTTCCTTATGCATGTGTAAGTGTGTGCATGTGTTTATCCAAGTGTGTGCATGTCTATGAACATTTGTGTTTGCATGTATATGTGCCTACGGATTTTCATCTATATATGTGCATGTGCTTATGTATTTGTGATTGTGTTTGTGTGCATGTGTATTTATGTGCATGTGTGTTTGTTTGTGTGTGTGCATGTGTGTTTTGTGTGTGTACATGGGTATATGTGTGCATGTGTGAATGTGTGTATGTGTATAAACATGTGTTCTTGTGTGTGTGCGGGTGTGTGCATGTGTACAAGCTTGCACGAGCATGTGTATGTATGTGTGTGTGTGTGTTTGTGTAAGTGTGCTTGTGTGTGCATGTTCATGCATTTGTGTATATATTTTTGTGTGTGCATGCACGTGTGTGTGTGTGTATGTGTGCATGTCTATGTTTGATTATTATGTGTGTGTGTGTGTGTGTCTATGTGTATATGTGTGTGTTGATGTGGGTGTGAATGCATGTGTGCATGTTCATGCATGTGGATGAGCACTCCCTTATATGTATTTGTGTGTGCACGTGTGAGTATGTGTGTTTGTGTGCATGTGGGCATATGTGTAGAAGCATGCATGTGTGTACATGTGTTCATATATTCAAGTGCACACACAATTGTGTGTGCTTGTGCCTATGAGTACCTACATGTGTGTGTATTTTTGTGCATGTGTAAGTGTTTGTGTATGCATGTGTGTGTATGTTGGTGGGTGTGATTTTTTTATGTGTTTCTGGTGCATATGCGTATGTATGTGTGTCTATCCTTGTGTTTTATTTATGTGGGCATTTGTGTGCATGTGCATGTGTGTCAAGATGCTTTATTTGTGTGTGTGTATATGTCTGTACATGTGCATGGGTGTGTGTGCTTGTGTTCACATGGATGTGGTTATGTTTATGTTCATGTGTGGTTGCATGTGTGTATGTACATGTTCTTTTGTGTGTATGTATGTGCATGTGTGAGTGTGGTGTGCATGACTATGCATGTGCATGTGTGCATGAGTGCATTTGTATGCATGTATGTATGCATTTGTGCACATATTTGTGTGCATGTTTGAGCATAGGTACATCTGTTTGTGTTCATGTGTGTGTGCACATGAATTTTTCTATGTGTGTGCATGCATGTTTGCATATATTTATGCATTTGGGCATGTGCGCATTCTTATGTTTGTGTCTATGCATTATTGTGCATGTGTATGCATCTATGTGTGCATATGTGTATGCATGGATGTGTGTGCATGTGTTTGCCTATCCATGCATGCTGGCACATACATGTGCTTTTGTGCATGCACACATGTGCACATATGTGTATGTTTCTCGATGTGTACTTGTGAGCATGCTTTTGTGTGTGTGTGTTTGTGCATGTATTTGTGTGTCTGTATGAAAAAGTGTGTGCATGCCTACATATGTACATTGGTGTGTGTGCATGCGTTTGTGTGTACCTGTGCATGTGTGTGCATCTACATTTGTTAGTGCATGCACATGCATGTGTGTGTGCATATGTTCATGCATGCATGGTTGTGTGCATGCATGTGTTCATGTTTGGGTTTGTAAATGTGCATGCTAATATGTGTGAAAGTGTAAGTGAGTTTCTATGTGCATACATGAATGTGTTTATGCATTGTTCATATATGTGTGTTTGTTTTCATGTGCATGTGCATGTGTGGCTATGTATTTTGTGTGTGTGTGTGTGTGCATGCCTGAGTGTATTTGTATGTGTGCATGGGTACACACATGTACATATGTGTGGATGCTTGCATGTGTGTGTCTGTTCATGTATGCATTTGTGTGCATGTGCATGTGTGTAGATGTGCACACATGTGTGTGTGTGTTTTTGGTTGTGTGTGTGCATGTGAGTGTGTATGCATAAACATAAGTGTATGTGGGAATGTGTGTACACATATGTATGTAAATGCCTATGTACATGTGTACATCTGTATGCGTAAGTGTGTTTGTTATTGTGTTTGAGTATGTGTGTATTTGTGTGCCTGTGCATGTGTGTGTTCATTTTTGGGTGCATACACATGTTTTTGTGTGTGTGTTTGTTAGTATGTGTGTTTGTGCATGTGTGTAAGTGTGTTCATTTATACATGTGTGCATGTCTGCATCTGTGCCTTTTTGTAATTGGGTATATATGTGTGTGTGTGTGTGTGTGTGTTTGTGCATGTGTGTATGAGCAGATGTGTGTGCACTTGTGTGTGTATAAGTATGTGTGTGTGTGTGCAAGCTTGTGTGTTTTTGTGTGTTTGTGCACAAGTGTGTGTGCATGTGTGGTGTGTGTGAATACATGTGTGTGTGCATATATGTGTGCCTATGCGTTTGAGCATGGGTGTGCTTTTGTGTGCTTGTGTGTATGTTGGCTATGCACATGTATGTGTGTATTTTTGTGCAAGTCATATTAGTATGCATGTGTATGTGTGGCTGTTCATGTGTTTATGGGTGTACCTGTGTGCGAGTGTGCATACGTGCTCATGTATGTGCATGTGTCTATATGTTAAGGTGTTTGTGTATGTGTGTGCATATGTGTATGTGTGCACGTGTGTACATGTGTGTGTGGTTGAGTTGGTGGATGCGCATGTGTGTACACATACACATGTGTGTATGTTGGTGCATGCACAAGCGGGTGGGTGCGCAAATGTACGTGTTTGTGTCCACGTGTGAGTGGATGCACATGCATATGTGTATCTCTTTGCATGCATATGCATGTGTGTGTGCATACAAATTTATGACTGTGTGTGTGTGTGTGTGCAAGTAGGGACATGTGTTTGTGTGTGTTCATGCATGTGCATGTGCATGGTTAACTTCATATGTGTGTGCTTGTGTATGTGCATGTCTTTTTGTGAGTATGTGTGTATTTGTGTGTGTGTGTTCATGCATGTGAGTGTGTGTGCTTGTGCATGTGTATATGTGTGAATGTATATGTTTTTATGAGTTTTTGTGCAAGCATATGTGTGTGTATGTCTACATCTACTGTCTATGTGCATGTGTTTGTGTGCACGTGTCAATGTGTGTGCATGTGGTTGTGTTCTTGCATGTGCTTGTGTGCTTATGCTTGTTTGCATGCATGATTGCTCATGTGTGAATATTTGTGCATATGTGTATGGTGTGTTTGTTTGTGCTTGTGTGCATACATGCATCTGTGTTTGTGTGGGTGTGTTTGCACATGTGTACATGTGTATATATGTCTATGCATGTATCATTATGGGTGTGTGTGTGTGTGTATGCATGAATGTGTGTCCGCATATATGTTAGTGTGTGTGTACTTATGTATGTCTATATTTGGGTGCATGGTTGTGTCCATGTTTATTCATGTGTGTGTGCTTTCACATGTGTGTGCATATGTGTGTGTGGAAGCACACATGTGTACTTTTGCATGTCTGTGCATGTGTGTGTGTGAGTGTATGCATGCGTGTATGCATGTGTGTCCTTATGTGTGTGCGTGTGTGTTTGTGTATGTGTGTGTTTGTGCTTGTGCATGTGCAAGTTTGTGCATGTGTATTTCTATCTGTGTAAGTATACATGTGTGTGTGTTTATGCATTTATGCATACATGCATGGGCATTCATATGCATATGTGTGTGTGTGTGTCAATGTATTTGTGTGCATGTGTATATGTGTTGGCTTGTGCTTATGTCTATATGTATGTGCATATGTGCATGCTCATACACATGGATGTATGTGCATCTAGGTGTGTGTGCATGAATGCACGTACATGTGGCCATATGTGTTTGTGTGTGTGTGTGCATGTCTATGTGCATGTGTGCACTTATGTGTGCATGTCAATGAGCCTTTATCTATACATGCATTTCTATGGTTTTGCATGTGTTTGTATGTGCATGTGCTTATGTGTTTATGTGCATGCATCTACATATAGTTTTGTGTACGTAGGTGTGTGTATTTGTGCATAGATGTGTGTGTGTGTGCATATGTATATCTATGTACATGTGTATCTATGTGCTTCTTTGTGTGTAGGTGATTCGACGTGTGCACTTGTGTGTGTGTGGGTGCATTTCTGTGTACAAGCTTGCACGTGTGTGTGCCTGTGTGGATGTGTGTGTGTCAATGTGCACGTGTGGATGTGTGTACATGTGTGTGCATATATGTGTATGCATGTTTTTGTGCATGCTTACACATGTATGTGTGTATGTGCTTCTGTGTTTATGTGGGAAAAGGTGGATGTGTGTGCATGTGTTTATGTGCAAATGTGTGTGTGGATATAATGTGAATGGGTCTGTGAACATGCATGTGGGTGCACTCATTTGTGTGTATTTGTGTCTACACTTGTGTACATATCTATGTGTATGCATGTGTGTGCATGAAAGCATGTACATGTGTGCATATGTTTTTGTGTTCTTGTTTACACTCAAGTGTGTGAGTGTTTGTGCCTATGCATCTGTGTATTTTTGTGTGTGTATTTGTGTATTCATTTGTGTGTGTGCTTGTTCATGCATGTGTGTGAATGTTAGTGGTATGCCTACAAGTGCAAGTGTTTACATGTGCATATGCATATGTCTATGTGTCTATCTTTGTGCATATTTGTTTGCAAGTTTTATCTCAATGTATGTGTATGTTTGTGCATGCATGTGTGTGTGCATGTGTGCACGTGTGTACGGTTGTGTGTGTAGGGGTGAATGTGTGTGCACATGTGTGTGTGTGTGTATGCTTGTGTGCATGTGTACATGTGCACATGCATTTGTGTGCATCTATGCATGCTTGTATGTATATAAGTGTGTGTGTGTGTGTGTATGTGTGTGATTGTGTATGCATGTGTCCTTGTTTGTGCATATGTGTGCTATTTGCATGCATATTTGTGCATGTGTGTGTCTGCTATGTGTGTGTTTGTGCATGTGCACATGTGTGTTATGCTTGTATGTGTTTGCATGTGCATGTATATGCTTGTGTGTGTATAAATCCATGCATGTGTGTAGCTATATGTGTGTGAGCATATATATTTTTGTCTATGCACGTGCATGTGTATATATGTGTGTGTGTCAACATTGATATGTATGTGTGTGCGTGTGAATGCATGTGTATGGCTTTTGTTTATGTTTTCATGTATGTGTGTGTGTGAGTGTGTATGTGTGTGTGTGCATGGGTTGTGTGTGTATGTATGGGTGTACAAATGTATGTGTGTAAATGTGCATAGGTGTGTGTAGATTTATGTGTGTTTGTGTCAGCATGGGTTTGTATGTTTACTTGCATGTCCATGTGTGTGAATGCATGTACATGCATGTATGTGGGTTTGCTCTTGCATGTGTGAGCATTTGCATGTGTTTGCATATGTTCGTGTTTGTATGCATGTGCCTGTGTACTTATGCAGTTGTGTGTGTCTGTGCATGCATGCATGTATGCGTGTGTGTATGTGTGGGTTTTTATGTGTGTATGTAGTTGTTCAAGCATATATGGGTATGCATGTGGATGTGTGTGCATCTTTGTGTGTGCCTATGTTTATGTATGTGCCATGTGTTTGTGCATGTGTGCACTAGTGTGTGTACATGTGTTAGTATGTGTGTATTTTTTTGTGCATGTGTGTACATGCGTCTATACATGTATATTTATGCATGTGTTTGTGTGCTTGCGTATGTATATGTGTGTGCATGCCTACATGTGTGAATTTGGGTGCATGTGTGTACGTTTGTTTATGTGCGATTATGTGTGCTTACGTGTGTGTGCATGTGTGTGCTTTTGCATGAGTGCATATGCAATGCGTGTACATGTGTGTGTGCATGTATCATTGTCGATGTTTGTGTGCATGGGTGTTTGAGTGAGAATTTATGTTTGTGTACGTGTGTGTGTGTTTGTGTATGTGCATGCATATGTTTTTGTGCATGTGTGTTCATTTGTCTATGCATGCAAGAATCTATGCATATGTGCAAGTTTGTGTGCACATTCACATACATGTGTATGTGCACTTATGCATGTGGGCACTTGTGTATGTGCATATGTGTGTGCAAGCATATCTTTATGTGTTTGTGCATACATATCTACTGACTTGTGCATGTGCATGCATGTTTCTAACTATGTTTATTCACGAGTGTGCATTTGTTGTGCTTTTGCATATGAATGTGAGTATGCTTATGTGTGGATGCATGTGCATGTGTGCATGCTAGCCTATGTATATGTATCTACGTCTATGTGTGTGTGCATGAGTGAGCATGTGTGTTTGTTTGTTCATAGTTTTGCATGCATGTGTGCATGTGAGTGTGTGTGTGTGTGTGCATGTAAGCATTTATGTGCATATATGTGTTTGTTGGTGGTTTTGCGTGCATGTATGCACATGTGCTTATGATTGTGTGTGAGTTTGTGTTTTCATGTTCATGTGCATGTGTGTGAGTTGGCATGTGTTTGTGTGTGTGTGTACATGTGTGTATATGTGTGTGCATGTGTTCTTGTGTGTGTGTGTGGGTGCATGTGTGTTTGCAAGCTTGCAAATGTGTATGTATGTGTGTGGGTGTGTGTGTGTGTCTATGTGAGCTTTTGTGTGTGTAGGTGCTTGTGTGTGTGTGTGTGCATACATGTGTGTGTATATTTTTATGTGCACTCTCATTTGTAAGTACATGTGTTAGACAGATATGCATGCATATGTGTGTGTGCACTGTGTGTATGTTTCTATATGTATATGTGTGTGTGGACATGTGCGTGCATGTGGGTGTCTGCTTACTTGTGTGTTTTTGAGTGCGTGTGTGTATGTGTGGGTGCATATGGACATGTGTGTGGAAACATTCGTGTGTGTGTGCATGTGTTCGTGTATTCATGTGCACAAGTGGCTATGAGCGTGTGTGCTTGTTGGTACTTGTGTGTGTGTTTGTGTGCATGTTTATGCATGCATTTGTATGAATGTTGGCAAGTTTGAGTTCATCAATATGTGCTTGTGTTTATGTGTGTATATGTGTATGTGTGCATGTCTATCCTTTTTTTATCTTTGTGCGTGTGTGTGTGTGCATGTGTATCTACATATGCATGTGTGTCTATGTGTTTTATCAAGGTCTTTGTGTATATGTGTGTGTATGTGCATGTGCATGTGCATGTGTGTGTCTATGTGCATGTGTGTGGTTGTGTGTGTGCACATGTGTGGGTGCATGTGTGACTGTGCATGTGTTTTTTGTGTATGTGGGTGCATGTGTGCGTGTGTGTGGTTGTGCATGCCTATGCATGTATGTGTGCATGTGCATGTGTGTGCATGCATGAGTGCATCTATGTGGGTGTACATATGCATGTGTGAACATATATGCATGCATGTGTGCGTAGTTACATTTGTGTGCATGTTCGTGTGCATATGCATGTGTTTGCATGCATGCATGTGCATATTTCCATGTGTGTGCGTGTGCACATTTGCATGTGTATGCCTTTAGGCATGTGTGCATTACTATGTGTATGTGTGTGTATAGGTATGCATTTGTGCATCCATGCAAGCATATATATGTGTGTTTGTGCATGCCTGTGGATATGTTTTCCTATGCATATGTATCAACGTACATTTGTGTGTGCGTGGCCATGTGTGTGTGTTGTTATGCATTTATTTGTGTGTGTTCTTGTTGGTGTGTGTGTGCATAGGTTGTGTTCGTGTGTTTGCATGTGTTTGTGCACGTGTGTGCTTGTGTGTGCATATGTGTGCATGTGCATTTGTGCATGCATGTGTGTGTGTTCATGCATACATTCCTATGTCCATGTGTGTGTTCATGTCTATCTGTGCAAGCATATGTGATTATATGCATGTGAGTATGTGTGAGTGTCTTTGTGCGTGTGTGAACATGTGCATGCATTACTGTGTAAATGCACATGTGTGTGTGTTCAGGTGCATGTGTATGGCTATGTCTTTCTGTGTGTGTGCATATGTGAGTGTGTTTGTGTGCATGCACAAGTGCATATGCATGTGTGTGTGTGCATGGGTTCATGTGTGTTTATTGATGATTGTGTGTGTGTATATGTGTGTGCATTTGTGTGTGTGTGCATGTGTGTATGTGTGCATACATGTGTGTGTGTATGTCCATGTGTATGTGCATGAGTATAAGTGTGTGCGTGTTTGTGTGTGTGTATGTATGTGCATGTGTGTGTGTGCATGTGTGTGCGTGTGTGTGCAAGAATATGTGTGTGCATGTGTGAATTATTTCTTGTGAACAGGTGCATTTGAGTGTTTGTATGCACGTGAATGTGCATATGTGTGTGCATTTGTGGGTGCATGTCTTGGTGTCAGTATTTGTATCTGTACACATGTGATTTTGCATGCATGTATGTGTGTGTATTCATTTATGCATCTATGCACATCTGTGAGTGCACGTGAACATGTGTTCTGTTCTACAAGTGTGTAAGTGTGTGTGCATGCGCGAATCGATATGTGTGTGCGCTCGTGCTTATATGATTGTGTGCATGTGTGTGCCTATGTTTGTGCATGCTTGTGCATTTTTATGTGTTTTTGCATGAGTTTGTGTGTGTGTGTGTCTGAGTATATGTGTGTGTGCTAATGCATTTATGCATGAGTGTGCTTATTTGCACTTATTTATATGTGTGGCTATGCACATGCAAGTGTGTACATGTGTGTGTTTGTGAGTCATATTAGCATGCATGTATGTGCATGTATTTATGAATGTCTACATGTGTGCACATGTATGCATGCTCGTGTGTGTGCATGTTTGTGTGTGTAGACGTAAGTGTGTGTTGGTGTGTGCGCTTGTGTGAGTTCATGCTTGCATGATTACGTGCAAGTGTGTGTGTTTGTATGTGTGCTCGTGCACACATGTGTTGTGGGTGAGTTCATGGATGTATGCACAAGTTCATGTGTATGTGTATGTGTGCTTGTGTGTGTGTATGGATGCAAATATGTGTATGTGGGTGCATGCACATGCAGGTGCATGTGTACATATGTGCATGCATATGTCTATGCATGTTGATGCATGAGTTTGTGTGTTTATGTGTCTACGTGTTTGTGCTTGTGTGTGTGCATGAGTGTGCATGCATGTGTGTGAACATGTTTGTGACATGTGTGTGTGTTCCTCTATGTGTATTCTTGTGTTTATTTTTTTTCTTGTGTGAGTGTGGTGTGCATGTATGTGTGCATGTGTGTGTGGGTTTGTGTGTAGGTGTGTGTGAGTGTGTGCAAATGTGTGTGTATATGTGCTTGAGTGTTTCTTAGTGAGTTCGTGTGTTCTTGTTTGCATGCATTTGTGTGCATGCATGTGTGTGTTTGTGTGGTTGTTTTTGTGTGCATGTATGCATTTGTGTGTGTATGTGGATAGGTATGTGTGTGTGCATGTATGTACATTTGCATTTACATTTTTGTTAATGTGTGTTTTGTGCATGTAAGTTAATATATGTGTGTCTGTGTTCTAATGTCTGTATGCTTATATGTGTTTTCATGAGTATGCTTATTTGTGTGTTCCAATGTGTGTGAGTTTCAGTTCATGCATATGTATGTGCATGTGTGTGGGTGCATGAGTGTGCATGTGTGCACGTGTATTTGTGTGACAGTACACGTGCATGTGCATATATTTTTAGATGCGTGTATGTCTACATGTGTGTGTGTTTGCACATATATGTATGTGGGTTTGTGTGTGTATGCACGTGCGTGCATGTGTATGTGGATGAGTATGGAAGTCTATTTTTTGGTGTGTATGTGTGTGCATGCATGTTCATGTGTGAGCATGTCTATGTGTATGTGCAAACATGTGTACATGCATACATATTTTTGTATGTAGGCTTATGTGTGTTCATTCCTATGCATGTGTCTGTGGGTGTGTGTCTTTTTGTGTTCATGTGTATGCGTGTGTGCACATGCGCATTTGTCTTCATGCACATGTGGTTGTCAGTGGATGTGTGTGCAAGCTTGTGTGCACATGTGTTTACATGTACATGCATTGTTTTGTTTGCTTTTGCATATGCTTATGCATATGTGTGTGTGTGTGTGAGCATGTATATGTGAGTGTGTGCTTGAATGTGCAAGTATGCCTGTGTCTGTATGCATAAGTGTTTGTACATATGTGTGGGTGCATGAGTGGTTGTGTGCATGTGTGTGTGTGGTTATGTGTGTATGCATATGATATTATTTGTGTGTTTGCATATGCATTTGTGCATTCTTATGTGTGTGCTTGGGCATGCATGTGTGGTCACCTTTGTATGTGCACATGTGTGTGCATGTGTGTGGATGTAGGTGCACATGTCTGTGTGTGTAGGTGTGCTTGTGTGCATATGTGTGAGTGTGTGTGTGCATGTGTGTGCACGTGTGTGTGGCTTGCTTGCATGTGCATTCATAAATGTGTGCATGAGTGTGCGAGTTCGTATGTGCACATGAACATGTGCGTATGCGTGCGTGCTTATGTCAGTGTGTGTGTGTGTGCATGCGTGTTTGTGTGTGTGTATGTGTTTTTTATTTGTGTGCATGCTTGTACATGTGTGTGTGTGTTCATTTATGCTTATGCGTCTATGTGCATATGCATGCATCATGGTGTATAGGTACATGTTTGTGTGTGCTTGCATGACTGTGTGCCTGTGTGCTTGTATGTAAGTGTGTGTGCATGTGCATTTTTGAGTGCATGTATGTGCATTTGTTAGTGCATGTGCATATGTGTAATCGTGTGTGCATATTTGTGTGTGCATGCACTTTTGTGTTCATGCATATGACTATTATTTTTCATACATGCACATGGGGATGTGAATGTGCAGATGTACATGTATATATTTGTATGTGGGTGCATCTTTGTGTGCACAGATGATGATATTTGTATGCATGTGAGTTAGCCTATGTGTGCATCTATGTGTACCTATGTGGCTATGTGTGCATATGTCTTTATATGTGGTCAAGGTTATACATGTGTGTGTATGTGTGCATTTTTGCAAGTATGTTTCTACATGCATGTGTGTTTCTATGTGCATGTGTATGTGTGTGTGCTTGTGTTTGTGTATGTATGTTTGTGTGCATATGTTTATTCATGTGGGTTTGTTTGCATGTATTTGTGCAAGTGTGTGCATACGTACATGTGTGTATGCACGTGTGTCTGCTCACTTTCATGTGTGTGTCTTGTGTGTATACATTTGTGTATGTGCAAATGTATGAGTGTGTATGTGTGTGCACTTGTATGAATGTTTGGGCACATTCTTATGTGTCTTTCTGTGCTTTTGTGTTTGTGCATGCATTTTCATGTTTGTGTGTGTGTGCATGAATGTAACAGTGCATATGTTTGTTGATAAGTATATGTGTGTGTAGGTGTGCATGCAATTGTGTGTGTGCATCCTTGTGCGTGTGTTTGTGTGTGTATATATGTCAGTTCATATGTGTCTATCTGTGTGTTCTTGTGTATGTTTGCATGGATGCCTTTTCAATGGTGCATGCATGTATGAGTGTCTATGCATGCATGAGTGCATGCATGTGTGTGGGCATATGTGCACTTATTTTTATTCAAGTATGTGCATGTGTGCATATGCATGTGCATGTTTGTGATTATACAAGTGCATGTGTATACATGACAATGCATGTGCATGTAAATGAGTATGCGCATGTGTGAGTGTTTGTGCATGTGCTTTGTAATCTTGTGTGTGCATTTATAAGCTTATATGTATGTTTTTGTTTGTATGTGCACCTGGGTATGTGCATACAAGTGTGCATGTGCTAGTGCAATTTCTATGTATGCATGTGTAGGTGTGTGCATGCATATGAGTGTGTGTCTGTGCATTTGTGTGTGCATGCATGTGTGTTTCCATTTGTGTGTGTTTATCTACTTCTGCACGTATGTATGCATGCATGTGTGAAGAGGTGCATGCATATGCATTTGTGTGTGTGCATTTACATGTGCATGGGTTTATATATGTGTATATGTGTGTGTACATATGTCTGCATTTGTGCATGAGCATGTACCTGTGTGTGCATGAATTTGTGTGAGTGTGTATATTTGTGTGCATGTGCTTGTGTTTGTATAGGTAAGTGTGTGATTGCATGTTTGTGTGCACTTGTCTGTCCACGTGTTCTTGTGTGTATAGTTCATGTGTGTGTGCATATATGTAAGCATGCATGTGTGTGTTAGTGGGTGTATGTGCATATATGTGTGTGCATGTGTATGTGCATGTGTGCATTTGTTTATTTGTGTGTGTGTGCATGTGCAACTATTTGCATGTGTGTTTGTATGCATGTGTTTGTGCCTGTATGTGTGTGTGTGTGCATGTGGGTGAGTGCATGCATGCGTGTGTGTGAAACATGTGCAAGTTCACATGGTCTGTGTATGCATATGTGCATGTGTGTGCATGCATATGCTTATGTGTATGCATATGAGTGTTTGTGTCTGTGTGTTTGAGTGTGCATGTATATGTGTTCATGTATGTGCGTGTCCATTTGTGCGTACATTTGTGGGTGTGTATGCATACATGTGTGAGTAGGTATGTGCAAGTGCATTAGTGCATATGCATTTGCATGAGTCTGTGTATTTGTGTGTGTATGTGTGTGTATTCATGTGTGCATGAGCATCTGCATGTGTGTACATGTATTTTTTTTTATGTATGCATTTGTATGTATTTGTGTCCATGTGTGTATGAAAGTGCATGCATTTGTGTGCATGTGTTTGTAGGTGTGTGTGTGTGTGTGTGGTTGTATGTGTGTGTATCCTACTGTGTTTGTGTGTTCCTGTGTGTGTATAGTGTGCATGTGCATGTATTTGTGTGTGTGTGTATGTATGTATGTGTATGCATTTATGACAATGTGTGTGGGTGTAGCTGTGTGTTTATGGATATATGTGTGTACTAGTGTATTTGTGTGTTCTTATATGTGTATGGTGTACATGTGTGCATGTGTGTGTGTATTTGTCTATTTATACATGTATGTGTGCTTTTTCATGCATATGCACATGTGTGTGTGGGTGGTTGTTAGTTGTGCATGTGCATGTGTGTGTATGCACATGTATGTGAGTGTATGTATTTGTGTGTGTTTGATTGTGTGTGCACATGTGTGTATTAATGTGTGCATTGCACACTCTTGGTTGTGTTTGTGTTTGTGTGTTGTGTGTACTTATGTCCGTATTTGTGCGGGCATGTGAGTGCCTAAGTGTGGGTGTGTGTGCGAGTGTGTGCATGCATGTGTGTAGGCATGTGATTTTGTGCGTGCACATTTCTTTGTATTTGTGTGTGCAGGTGGTGCGTGCATGTGGGAATGATAGAGTGCTTATGTGTGTGTGCATCCATGTGCGTGATTGTGCAAGTTTTTATTTGTCTGTGTGCATGTGTGTGCATCTATGTTTAGGTGCATGTTTGCATGTATATATGCGTGGTTGTTTGCATGCATACGTGCACTTGTGTGTGTAGATGTGCACAAGTGTGTGCATGTCTATGTGCACATGCATGTGTGTTTGGAAGCATGCATGTGTGTGTGGGTGTATGTGTTGGTATGTGTGTATGCATATGTGCATGAGTGTGTGTGTGTGTGTGTGTGCTGATGTGTCTATATGTGCACATGTGCACACACACACATACAAATACACCCATGCATACTCAGACATAGTCACAAGCACACACCTAGACACATATGTATCCACACACACGTGTACACACATACATAACCAAACAAGTGTAAAAAGATATGCACATAAGAACATATACACACATGTACACACATAGAGATGCACATGCCAATACAAGGATACACAAAAACACATGCATGCATGCACATGCATATGCACACACCCATAATTTCAGACATGCACACATGCCCACACATACGTGTACCTACACACAAATATGTGTACACACACCTATGCACAAGAACACACATATACACCCACATACTCATACAAGCACACACACAAACACACACACACATGCATTTATATGTACATTAACTCATATATGACCATACATTCACACACAACACACAAAAACCAACACACACAGACACATACTCACACACACATACACAGTTACGTGTACATACGTGCACCTATCAGCATACATGTACATACACATACGTGCACACGCACTCGTAGACAGATGCACACAAGTGTGTATATACACATGCTCACGCAAGAACACACACGCAAAGACACACTCGCAAATACATGCATGCCCACATTCACACATGCATGCATAGACACACATGCAAGCACACGTAGAAACACATGCACAATGACAAACTTACTCACGCACACACATGAATTCCCAGACACACATGTGCCTACATGCACACACACATGTGCTTGCATGCGCACACATACACATTCTCTCAAGCAACACCCACACAAAAGAATGGCACACACATGTGCCCTCACACACAAATGCATGTGTATGCATACACACACACCCAAACATACATAGGCACATCCACATAGGCACGTATATACATACTCTTCACTCCCTATCATGCACACTCTCACATTTTTACACATGGGCATACATACACACACACACCCCTATACACACTCACATACACATGCACATGCACATAGACACACACACACCTCCACATATGCACATGCATAGCATCACTCAAATGCATAAACTTATACACATACTTAGGAACACACATGCACACATACACACAAATGCACACATACACAGACAAGCACACACTCACCCTACATAAACAAGTGCACATACACACAAATGCACACACTCAAGCCGACACACATTTCCATAAACTTGTACACACTTGTGTATTCAAACATGCACACACGCATGCACACATGTACACACGCAGGTACACACAAACATGTACGTGCGCACACACACTTACACATGCACGTGCTCTCATGCACAAACACACACATGCAAACACATTCACCTAGACTCACACACACACACACATGAAAACACACATGTAAAGAAGCACACACATTTGTACACACAAGCACACACTCACGTACGCATGTGCACATACACATGCATACACAAACACACACAAGCAAACACATGCATGTACATGCATGCACATAGACATACACATGCATAAGCATGCACACATGCATGCAAAAGCATATGTAGACATACACATATGCTCTCACACACACACAAGCACACATGCACACATATACACAAATACAAACTTAGATGCACATAGACGCACACATGCACACATGCATCTACACACATTATTATAATTCATTCATACACTGATGCACTTGCACTTGCACACACATAAACCCACACAAGCATGCCATAATTACATGCACACATGTTTGCATGGACAGACACAGGAACCTACATATAGAACTCAAAAACATGTACCCACAAATGTACATCTACACAAACACATGCACATACACACATGCACATGAACACACACAAACTCACATGCACACAGTCGTGTACTTACTCACATACACAAGGAGACATATACACACACATGTGCACCTATCCACTTGCACAAAGAAAAAAACACATGCACACATACACGCTTGCACATGAAAGCACACAAACACACAAACAGCTACACGCACATGCACACAGACATGCACATGTTCACACACACACATAGGCACTGACACACACACAAAAGTGCATGTGCACATATACATACCTACATAAACATATACAAGCACAAACACATACATGCATACATGCATGCACAGACACACACATAAACACGTGTACACATAGACATGCACACACACAAACATGCACATTCACACATGTGCATATATTAAAAAAAACACACAAATGCCTATGTAAACAAGTGCACTCACACAAAGTGGTATGCAAAACACACTCACATGCATGCATGAACATACATACACATGGCCACTTATGCACATGCATATGAAGATGAACACAAAGAAATAAGAACAAACATGCACAAACACAAATACACACACATGTGCACACACATAAACATGTATGCACACACACATGCACGCACACACACACAAAGGAATAGATACACAAACACACATGTATATGCGTATGTAATGTGGGAACCCATGCACATGTACATGCACACATGCATGCAAATGTACATGCACACATGCATGCACATGTCCACATGCATGCACATGTCCATACACATACATAGACACACACACATTTACAAAGAGACACACATGCACATGCACACAAACACGCATAGATACACACAAATGGACATAGAGATAAAGACATGCACAAGCACACATACGCACACAAATATGAACACAAGCATACACAAACACACATATGCACTCACACACACAAGTAAACACATGCATACAAATACATGCAAATACACATGCACATTTTCAAATACACAAAAGTATAAAATTACATATGAATGCACACAATTCCATACATGTACACACACACCAACACGCATGTACACACACACACATTGACACGCTAAGATGCTCACAAACACATACACACAAATGTATGAATACATAGATGTGCACACACATGAACACATACACATAGACACACACAAATGTGCGCACACACACATGCACATATGGGTACATGCACATTCACAAACACACCAACACATGCACATGCACATGCAACCATATGCACTTGCACAAAAATACACAAACACACATAAATAGGCATTTACACATGCACACACACACATGCACACTAGGATACATGAACACATAAAAGCACACGTGTATGCATGCACACATATACACACACATTCACATATGCAGGCATGCTAACAACACACCCATGTAAATGCACACACACACACACACGCATACACTCATACACATACACAAGCATACATGCATGATGACACATACATATAGTCACATGCACATACACAAACACAAATACACTTGCATGTGTGCCCATGCACACACCCACACAAATTTACACACACATAAACAAGCCCACACATTGACGTGCATGCACTAGCAGACACATATGTACACGCATGTACACACATAGGAGCATACACACATGCACAAGTACCATAAACACACACATATACATAGGAACACACACACACATACACACCCACAAACACATATGCACACCTCCATGCACACATGCACGAGCACTCACATGTAGACATACATGCACAATGACACACTTGCTCATGCACACACATACATATGTGACTACATGCATACACGCATGAGTGCATGCACACACTCACACACACACACATGCTCTTAGCCAAACACCCACACACACGAACACATACAAATGCAACCTAACACACATACACATGTGTGCACGTGTACACACACGCGACCATGCACAAGTGCATGCATGCATACACAGACATGCATATACACACTCTTTATCTCTCCAGATGGCCATACATGCAAATTCACATAATGGACCTGCACACACATAAACTCACTCACAACTCACACATAAACACATGCACACACAAATGCACATGAACATAGACACAAACACAGAGGTACAAATGTGCATGTGTAGAGCAAAACCCAATCATACACACACACACACACAAAAAGGAACACAAATGCACATGCACAAGTACACATATGCAAGAACATACATGCAAGCACACATCAACAATGCATACACATATATACACACACCCATAGGCACACACACATGCATACACACACACACATGCATGCAAAGTATATACACATGCACACACATAAGTTGGCATGCACATACACACACATACTCACACACATGCACACACACACACACACCTACTCACATGAGCACATGCACATACATAAATAGGCACATGCATACATGCACACACATTTACATACACCCAACCACACATGCATGCACACACACACACACAAATGTATAAACATAAGTACACATGCATGCATCCACACACACAAGCACACATGCACACACATGAACACACTTACACTGATACACACCCATGCATATAGACGTGCACACACATTTGCAAAAAGACATATGTACACATACAAATTCAAACATGTACACATGCACAAAAATATACATGTGCACACACACTTACACATGTGCAGCCATGCTAAAAAATGTAGGCACATATATTCACACACTCACACAAAATGAACATGCACATACACATGTGCACACACGTATCTACATGTATACACTGGCGCACACACATACATGCATACACATACACATGCACATGCATGTGAACACATTCAAACTCACACATGCATGCTTGGCCACATGCATCCATACACACAACACAAAAACACACATCCACGCATGCACACACATTGACACATACTAATACCTATGCCCACACATGCACACAAGTAAACTCACGTACAAATACACAAAAGGATACATGCATATACACATACACACACATGCACAAACACACACATTTCCATGTAGACACATACACACATGCATTCATTCATGCATGCACATGCGTATGCACACCCACATAAACACAGGCATGTATACACAAGCATGCATAACACATGAACACACACAAACATACACACGACTACACGAACACACACTCATGCATGCACACATCCATACACACATAGACACACATAAACACAAAAAACACACACATGTACACATGCACATATACACATAGGTACACATGCACACACATGTACATATGCACACACACACACACATGTACACACAATCACATGCACACACACACAGAACACACACAAGCAGACATGCACATACACTAGAAAAGCACATGCTCACATACATATGGACACAACCACATATATAGACAAAGGCATGCAGAAACATGCTCAAAGAAAAAATTTGAAAAAAATGTGATAAATTGAATGAGAAAATTACATTGTACAACACTAAGGAGATCAAGTGTAACATTCTCAATCATCAAATAAGATCTTAATCAAAATGGCTAAAAAAGTATGCCACAACTCTTAAAAATAAAATATTTTTATTTAACAATATAGAAATAAATATTTAATTGGATAGAGGTTATCGATACGAGTCCAACCACATTTGTTTTGTCTCGAATAAACCTTTTTTCGAATACTACAAATTACTAAGGTAATTAAATATAAATAATAATTAATTATTTTCTTAACTTTTAGTAAATATATAACAAAGATGAAGTAAGATAAATTAAAAGAATATAATACACTAAAATCAAAGTAATGTAAAGGTCACATAATAAGCAAATTATAGTTTCATAATAATATAACCAAACAAAAGCAAAATATTAAAGAAACAAGATAAATTGTATAAGAGGGTTGCCTTTAATGATACTATTGAAGTTGATTGTAAAATCAATGATCATAAAAATAATGTATGAATTAAAATGTCTAGTAAAACATATGAAAATTCTTGAGAATAAAAAATTTAAAAAGTATATTTAAGTAGGTAAAGCTCTCTACAATGAATTCAATAATGTTTAGTCTCAATTGGATCTCGTTTGAAATTTTTGTGAATTATCAAAGTGAATAAACATAAATAATAATTAATTACTTTCATATTCAGCAAATAAATATTAAATCTAAGACGAGATACCTTGAAATAATATAATATAACCAAATCAAAGAGATGTAGAGGTCAAATGAGAGAGAATTAGATTTACATTATAATATAACAAAATTAAATTATAACACATTGAATAGAAAGAAGCATTTCAACACAATGAGGAGATTTAGTATAACATCCTCAATTATCAAATTAGGTACGAAATTAGCTGCCTTATAAAACATGAAAAACTTATAAAAAATGAAATAGATAAAATAAAAACAAAGAATAATATATTGGTTAGATCTGATTGAGATGATTCCAAAGTTGTTTGTTTTGTCTTAATTAAGCCTCAATTGGAGTACTATGTATAACAAAAATAAAAAAGCATAATAATAAAAATAAATTATTATTTTAATATTAAGTACATAATTATTAAAGCTTAAACAAAATAAATTGAAGCAATGTAGTATATACCAATCCAATACCATTTAAATAACACACAATAAGAGATTTTTTGTTACATAGTAATATAACTAAATCAAAACAAAAAAATTCAAAGAAATAAGATAATTTATACAGAAAAGTTACATTACAAGATACCAAAGAGATTGAGTGTAACACCCGATCATTGAAGGAGGGATAAATAAAAATGTCTCACAAAGCATACAAACAACCTAATAAATTAAATATTTAAAAATACATTAATAAATATTTTATTAGGTTGAACTTGTCGAGTTGATTTTAATGATATTTGTTTCATATTTATCGAACCTCATTTAGAATTACTACAAATTACCAAATTAAATAAAAATAAATAATAATAAACTATAATTTTAATAATAAGAAAATATGTATTAAATCAAAAATTAGATAAATTTAATTGATGTAATAAAATCAAATCAAATTGGTGTAAAGATCATAAGAAAAACTAAATTGGAGTTTTATATTAATATAACAAAATAGAAGTGAAACATTTTAAAGAATTGATTGAGAAAGTTGAATTCCAAGATACTATGAACAATGTGTTTAACATTCTTGGTCATCAAATCAAATATGAGTCAAAATATCTCATAAAGCATAAAAAAATCCTAAAATTCAGATATATAAAATTATAAATTTAAAGTGTAATTTGAAAGTGCTCGTTAGGATGAGCTCAATGACAATTATTTTATCTCGATAGTCCATTGTTTGGTAGTATAAGGAATTACAAAAATAAATAAGCATAAATAAAAATAATTTATTATTTTAATTTTAAGAAAATATATAATGAAGCTAAAATGAGATAAATTAAAGTAACATAAAATGACCAATTCAAAAAGATGTGAAAGTCACACATGAAGAGAATTTGTGTTGCATAGAAATAAAGCCAAATCAAAGTTAAAGAAATAAGATATATTTGAAAAAGATAGTTGAATTCGAATATAGTATTGAGATTGAGTGTAACATCCTCAATTGTCAAATCAAATATAAATAAAAATGTGTCAAAAAGCATGACAAAACCGTTTAAAATATTTAAAAATATAAAAAATAAATATTTAATTTGATGGTGCTCATCGAGATAAGTCCAACGATATTTGTTTCATCTCAATCGAACCTCATGTGAATCACAAAAATAAATAAAATAAATAATTTTAAAAATATTATTTCAGTATTAAGTAAAAATATAATAAAGCTCAAATGAGATAAATTGAATCAATGTAATACAACTATGTCAAATTATTGAAAATATCACATGGGAGGAGAATTATTGTTCCATAGAAATATAACTAAATGAATATGAAAAAATTAAAAACATAAGAAAATTTGTATAAGAAATTTTCCTTTCAAGAGAAAAAAATGAGATCTAGCAACATCCTTGATCATTAGAATAGTTACGAATCAAAATGTCTCATAAAATGTGTTAGAACCTTAAGAAAATATCAAAAATATAAAAATAAATGTGAATAGATAAAGCTCATCAAAATGAGTTCAATAACTTATTTTTTTTATCTCCATCAAACATCGCTTTGAAATTATTGAGAATTAACAAAGTAAATGTGCATAAATAATAATAAATTATTATTTTAATATTAAGTAGACTTATATTGGACCTGAAATAAGGTAAATGGTGCAATATAATATAACCAAAACAAAAAAATATTTAAAAAAATTTTGATAAACTACAGGTGCACACACACTCCCACACATGCATACATGCACACACACACACACACACTCATATGCACATGAGCACACATGCACCCACACAGGCATATAGGTATAATGCACACATGCACAAACAAATTCACTCATGTGCATACAAACTCACACATGAATATGCATAGACACACAGACACACAGAGAGAAACACATGTGTGCATACACACATACACACAAACACACGCACACAAAAACACACATACGCACACACATAAAAATAAACATAAGCACACATGTATGCCAATACACATATATTCACATGCCACATGCACACTTCAGCTTACACTCAATTCTACACATGCACGCTTGCACATGTATGCATGCACACATGTACATGCAAACTCATGCATCACACACATGCAAGCACACATACTCGCAAGTAGATGCACACAAGCACATTTATGCACATATGCAAACATGCACATGCACACACATGTGCACACATGCCAAAACACTTGCACAATGACATACATGCATATGCAGACATGCATAGAAATGATTACATGCACCCTGGCACACACACTTACACACATAGGCACACAGATGCACTCATGCACACACACACAAGGTCACACATGTACACACACACGCACACACACTCAAACATGTATGCAAGTGCTCATACACAAACCAACAACACACTCACACAATCACACACACACACACAAATACACACATACACATGCGTAAATATAGACATGCTTGTAGATACACATGCACATATAGGTACATACAAGTTGACATATTACCACACACACACACACATGTGCACACACGTGCATGCGTGCGAGAACCAACACACACACACACACATTCATAAAGGAATACCTACTGACACACATGTGAACAAACCTCTAAGCACAGATACATACATGGACACATGCATGCATACACACATGTGCAAGTGCACATACACATGCACACAAATGCAAACACACAACCATACCCATACACACAAGGGCTCACAACACACACAAACATATGCATGCATGCATGCTCAAATATAGACAAATGTGAACATAGACACATACACATGAATAAATACTCATGCACATGCATATGCACACACACACACACCACACATACACAAGCACATGAAAGCACGCAGACATGCATCGAACACACACAAATGCCTAAAAACTTGTGCATACACAAGAACCTACACGTAAAGACAACTACAAAAACATGCACACACACACACACACGTAAGTAAACACACAGACACACATGCACATGGGTAAACATGAACACATATCCACATGAACTTGAAAAAATATGCACACCCACACACTCACACACATCCACAAGCACACATGCACAAACATTCTTACAAACACACACATAATCATAGGCACACACACTAATGTGCAAATGTAGGCACACACACCAATACATGCACACTCGCATATACACATGCATAGACACACACATACACATGTATATACACATGTACATACACACACATGCACACACAAAATCATATGTTTACATGCACATGCATGCATAAACATGCATACATAGGCACACACACACACCCTCACACACACATGTGTATATGCAGAAACATGCACACAATCCATACACACACATGCATGCACCTATACGTGAACAGAGATGCACACAAACACAAACATGCACATGCATGGAGACACACTTGTACATGCACATGCACCCACATACACACACCCTCCCACACACATGCATATATGCACTCGAATGGTTTCCCTCACACATAGTATGCACACACGCATGCACCAACTTATGCAGACACACATAAGAACACATGTGTACACACGTACACATGCACAAATATACATGCACACACACCTAAGCACAAAGTTGCCAATGCACAAGTAGAAGCACACACACATGCACAAATACTAGTGCTTGAACATGCACATGCAAAGGCTCATAGACATGAACACGCATGCATGTACACACACACACATCGACAAGCACATGCATGCTCACACACATGCTTGCAAACGCATGCACAAATACATAAGCACTCACAAATGCACAATCAAGCACACAGATATATACACACACATACACATGCAGAAGCACGCATGTACACACAATCATTTACACAAACACATGCCCACACACACACACATAAACACATATGCACAAAAAAGACACATGTGCACACACATGGATGCACATCCACATGTGCACACACATGTTCCTGGACACATGAACTAAAAAAACAAACAAGTGCATGCACAGAGACACAAAGAAATACATGTGCATACACACTCATATAATACACACATGCATGCACAAACACACATACACACATAGAAAGACCCATGCACACACACACACATGTACACCAGCATGTACACACACGTAAGGATGCATATACGAACAACACACATGCACACACACATTCACACATGTGTGCATGTACATAGACAAACATCAAAATATGTAAACACACAAACACATGCACACACACACAAGCTTAGAAATGTAAATATGCATATACACAAACACACTGACACGTAGAAACACACACACATACACAAACCTACACATGACATGTAAATGCACAAATATGCCCATGTCCATGGACACACACACACACACATTTGCATACATGCACATGAGCACATGCATGCACACCCATAAACATGTGAACAAGTACTCACACACTTGCAAAAAAACCACACATACACATACATTCACATTCACACATACACTTGCACACACACACACATGCACACTTACATACACAAGAACACACACAAGCACACACATGAGCACCAAAAAATGCAAACACCTATATACACACATGTGTGGACATACACTCACACACAAGCATGCACATAGACAAACACATGCACACACAAACACAATCAAATCCACACACATCTATCATGCAAAAACACATACACACTTAGACATACATACACATGTGTGCATGTGCACACATACACACACATGCACAGACACACACACACACAATAGCAATAAACACCAACACACACGTATGCAGACACACACATGCACACATGTGCACACACATCGATAAGCACACACACATACACATGCATGTAGTCGCACACACACATACAAGCATGAACGTGCAAGGCCACACATACACACACACAGACATGCACACGCACACATACACACATTAACACGCATGCACATACACATAAAGATAAACAAAAAAGATGCATACGTACATATGCGCACGAGAACAAATGCACACAAGCAAAAACACGACATACACACACATGCACATATACACAAGCATTCTTAGAAACCCATGCATATATAAGAACCTACATACAAAGCTAACAACAAATAAGTGCACACATGCACGTACATGCACACATACACACACACATACACATATGCACATGGAAAAACACTCACACATATGCACATTGACTCACAAATGCATGCACACCCACACACACTCATGCACATCTACAAGCAAACACCTTCATACATAAACATTCATACAAACATGCACACACACATTAACACAAATGCACACACTATCATAGGCACACACATTAGCATGCACACCTGGATGCACACACTCATGCAAACACACACTCATATATACACATGCACATACACACACATATGCACACTGAAAGATGCAAACACATGCACACACACACAAACCCTTAGGCACACATGGATACTAGTAGAAAAATACACACACAACACGCATTGTATACACACACATGCACAAAATTTTATATGAATGCACATTCACTCAAACACAAACATGCACATGTAAGTAGACACACAAAAATATACACACACCTATACGCACATGCAAACACATGCACACCCCCTTCCCCCCACACACACGCAAGCACATGCGTGGTTGAACACACGTTGGCACTTACCATGCACACACATAAGAACATGAATGCACAAACGCACATATGCACACACACATGCACAAGCACAAATATGCATGCACACACACACACCTATGCACATAGATGAAGATGCATAAGCACACACACACATGCACACACAAAAGTACCAATGCACATACATGCACACAAAGGCTCATAAACATGCACACACATGCATGTACACACACACACACATAGATAAGCACATGCACGCATGTAGATATGCTTGCAAACACTTGCAAAAACACATAAACACTCACGAACACACAATCATTCACACATAGATACACATGCACATGCATGCACACAAACACTTGCCCACCCACACACATACATACATGCACATAATAACATGCACATAAAAGACACAAGCACACATGCATGCATGCATATCCACATATGTATGCACACATATTCTTGTAGCATGAATGCATAAAAACACACAAGCATATGCATACATGTAAAAACACAAGCACATACACACATGTACAAACACAAAAGTTCACACATAGAAAGACAAATGTACATACACACAAACATGTACACATAGACAAGCACAAATGCAAACACACATTCACAATGTGCGCAAGCACTTAAACAAACACAAAAACATGCAAACACTTGGATACACACATTCACATGCACACACACGCATGCTTAGATATGCAAACATGCACATGCACAAACTCACACACATGTAGAAATGCTCACACATGCACATGTACACACACTCTTGTGCACAAGCACATGCACACGCACACACACGCACACACACACATGTGCACATATACATGCATGAACACCCACAAACATGTGACCAAGTACTCACACATATGCACAAACACACCCACATGTATGCATGCACACACATGAACACATACACATGCATGCAGGCACACACACTTACATGCACATGCACACAAGCACACACATGAGCACAAACAAACACAAATTGCCACATACACATATGTGCACATGCACACTCACACATAAGCATGCATGCAGGCAGATATATGCATACCCAAACACACACAAACCCACATAAACCCATAAACATGAACACATACATGCACAAATACAAACACAGACCTAGACACACATATATGCACATGTGCATGCACATACACACATGCACACATGCTTGTAAGCACACACATGCACAACACCAATACACGTGCCCCACACACATATGTCGAGACACACATGCACGCATTCACACACGCACACAGATACATGCCTACATGTGCAAGACCACACATACACATGACATAAAGGCACACAAACACATACTTACACATGCATGTGCACATAAAGATACATAAAAACATGCATATGTCACATGCACACACACTATAACATATGCATACATGCAAATGAACATATTATTACATACATGTGCACATGCACACACAAGCACATATACACACAAACAACCCCCTCCAACACACACGCATAGATACACACTTGCACACTCACAAACACACACATGCACAAAGGCATGGACACACAAGCATACTCACAAGCATGGAAACACACGCATGCACACACTCATCCACACAAACACATACGCACACACACATGCACACAAGCACACACACATAAACACACATGTACACTCATGTACATGCATAAGCACATGTATGGACATGCACACACTCACACACCAACAAAGGTACACACTTGCACACACATAAGCTCACGACATGCACACACATGCACACACACATGCATGCGCAAACACATGCACACGCACACATGCACTTACACACATGCACCCATGCTTATGCACAATGATACATTCACACACAGATAAGCAAACATACACAAATACATACGCACACACACATATGTACATATGCACATACACATGAGCATGCAAGAGCATGCATGCAGAAATACACAAACCTACAAACGTACGCATCACACGTACACATGCACAACACTCAGATGCACTCACATGCGTACTTTCACATGCATGAGAATCCAGACCCACGCAGATGAACTTGCACACACACATGTATAGACACGTTAGCACACACATGAGCCCATCTATAAGAGGACACATGCATGTGCAAACATGACAACAACCCACATACAAATGCACACACACACATATACATGTGCATACACACTTACATGTGCATACACTCACATGTGCACACACAAATGCACATAGATACTCACATGCACACACACACACTCATATGCACACACATGCACACAGACAAATGCACCCTTGCATACAAACCCACATGAACACAAAAAAAACACACATGCACATAGAAAGAAACACACACATGCTATGCACCCACGCATATGTTCACAAGCACACACAAATACACACACACATCCATACATGCAGACACATGCACATATGCACACAAATATGCACAAACACAAACACACACACATATTCAGACTTGTGCATGTGCACATAAACACACGTGCATGCATAGGAACACAAACATACAAACACACACACACCCTCACTCACACACGTATACTTAGACACATACATACACACATGTGCATGTTCATACATGCACAAATACATGTATGTGAGCATAGATAGATGCACATGCTCACACACAAGAACACACATGCACACACAAACATACACATAGATAGGTGCATAAGCACAAGCACACACATGCTCACATAGAAACATATAGGTACACACACACACATGCACAGTCACATGCATAAAAACATGCACAAACATGAACAAATGCAAGCATGAATGCACACACATACACACACACACACGAGGACACACACCCATGTGCACCAACACACACACACATGCACACAAACATATACAAGAACATGCACACACATGCACAGAGTAACTCAACATGAACACATGCACTTTTGTAAGTGTCTATATACACACATTCTCATACACATATCAGCTTGCACATACATAAAAATGCATACACACCTTTGTAGAGCTCTTTACCACAAACACATGCACACATACATACACATAAACACACATGCATACACATAGATATGCGCACACAAGTAGACACACACACACATACACATGCGTGTGCACAACCACACCCATACTCCTACACAAGCGTGCAACCACATACATGGACCCATAATCATATGCACAGATACAAAAATGCACACACATGCATGCAATGCAAGAACATACAAAGGAATGGACATGCATAACACACACAAGCACAAAATAAGACATGAATACATACACAAACGCACATACGCATGCACAAAATTGTGCCCACACATGTAGCACAAGCACACACACACACGCGCGAATGCATATACACACACACATGAACACACATGTATGTACAACATATACACATGCACAAACATGTGCATGAACACACACAAAGGCACAGAAGTACACACATGCACAAACATAGGCACATATACATACACACACCTTCAAGCATGCACATAAACACTGACCTGCACATATGCAAACATGCTGACACACTTGTATGCAAACATGCACACTTGCACACACACACACATGCACAAATTCTTGCACTCACACATACATATACTTGAACACACATGCATGCACACCCACACGCACCCAAGTTTACGTACACTCACAAGCATTAACACACTCACGCATGCATGAACACTAAAAGCCTGCATGCACAGCACGTATACACTTTCTAACAAACACAAATGTTCACACACACATGCAAATATACACATAAAAACACCTCACACACACATATGCACAAAAACTTGTTCACGCACACACACACATAAACACACAAACACATGCTCACATGCACACAAGCACGCACAAATAAATGCATAATCTTGCACACAACCACACACACACATACACATACACACCCGTTTACATATGCATGCACATCAATATACATATGAATGCACACATGCATGCATGAACTTGTAGATGTGCATGCAGATGCATCATGTACAAATCCACTAACACATGTACATGCATGCACACACACATATGCACACTTGTGGACACATGCAAACATACAAAAACACACCACATGCACCCACATAGATAGATGAATGCACATGCACATATAGACACAGGCACAAATGTACACACACATGTGCACATATATTCACATACACATGCACACAAATACGCATGTGCATGCACACACACATGCACACATGTTTGCACAAAGACATGCACACCTACACATGCACGTGCATGAGAATCCACATGCACCGTCACACACACATGTGCATGGTTGCATGCATGTAGATATAAGTACACAAAAACACATAAGCTAGAATATATACATACATGTACACAGATACATACACACACATACACATAAATACATGCATGCAAACACACACGTGCACATAGTTCCACAAACAAGAAGACAGACACAAACACATATGCAAACACACTACCACAAAAAGCCACTTGCATACATATGCAACCACAAACATGCATGCACACACACACACACACTTACATGCAAAATGAAACATGTATGCCCAAAGAGACATGTGCACTCTCACATACACACTAACACACACTTAGCCACACACAAAGGCACACACAATACACAGACAAAAGAACATGCATATACACATACATGTGCACACACACGCATGCATGCACACAAATGCAAAGATGTGCCCACACATTCACTTGTTCACAAAAAGGCACACACATGCAAACTCACATACACATGCACATGCACACATAGAAACACATGCGAACATGCACGTACACATCGACACACACATGCATGCACATGTAGACACATATGTACACGCACATGTACATGCACATGCAAGTACACATACACTTGCACACATAAACACACCTATATAAGCACACATACACGTTCACATACACATAGATGAGTACACACATACACAATCATATGAAAATATGCACAGACATGCACACAAGCCCAAACATAATGGTGCACACATACACACATGCACACAAAAAAAGTGCACACACATACATACACAAGAACACATAAATATACATGAAAGCACACATGTATACATACTTACCCAAATACACACATGTGCTTGCTTGCACACACATATGTGCATACGCATGCACACACAAATGAAAGCTAACACAAACACACACTTACATAAAAATGCACACACACACACACATAAGCCCATACACGTGCATGCACCCATACATACTTGTGCATACATGTATGCACACACATGGGCACATACTTATGTAGGCATGGATGCACACACACACATGAACACATAACCACAGACATCCCCATGTCCACCCCTCCTCCCCCACACACATTCACACACACACTGTCATGAGCACACACACACACACATATACGTACACAAGTATCCACGTGTGCATACACAAAAAGACACACTCTTTCATATATACACCCATGTATATGCATATTCACAAACACACACCCACACACATGCATGCACACACACACACACTTGTGCCCCAAACACATGTGCACACACACATACACATCCACATGCACCCTTGTACACACAAGAATAAGTGCACAAATACGTACACACATGCACACAAAAACATTTGCGCATGGACACACACACATAGATGCATGCAGACATGTGCACAAAGCACATGCACACGCTCTACATACACACAAATAAGCACTTACACATGTAGTCACAATCACACACATGCACATATACATGTACACATGCACATAAACACACACACACACACATGCACTCACCCAAACACATGTACATGAACACAAGCACAAACATACACATACACACACAAGTATGCACAAATGTTCATGCATGGACTCACAAATGCACACTCACACACATGCACATGTACACACACACACAACCAACCACACCCCAAGCAAATGCACACAAATGCACTTAAACACATGCACACGCACCTACAAAAATTCACATAACACACACATCATGTTTGTGCACATGCACACACATAAACACACGCATGCACACAGAAACACATACAAACACACATGGACATGCACAACTATATATATAAGTGCACAAATATAGGCACACACATTCATGCTCACATACTCACACACACAGGAATATGGACGCCCTCACCTACACGCTCACAAATGCACACATGCAAATATAAGCAAGAAAATACACATGTGTACCTCCACACACACATGCTCTACACACAGATGCTCACTTACATATGGACATGCCCTTGAACACACATGCACTCGTACACGCACACACATGAGCATAAACATGAACACACACAAATGAACACACGCATACACATGCTTGCACACACTCCCATGTGCACATATTGTGCATACACATATACACACAAACATGCACAAATGTTTTCAAACACACATTCACACATACACGCATTCACTCTCGCACACACACATACGCACATGCACATGTGCACACACATTCACACACACATAAACACACACAAGCACCTGCACACACATTTAAGCACATGTAGAGATGCACACACATACAATTAAACACACGGATGCACCCACACACATTAATGCACACACATAACCGCACATACGCATGAATGCATGCAATCAAGCTCATATACACAGATAAATACACACACACCAAAACACATACATGTACACACATGCACATACACATGCACACATCCACATAAACACAGACACAAACAAATACCCATAAGAATAAATTCACAGACACACATACAGTTGCACAAATGCACACAAAAACACTATAGACATACACATATATACAAATGAACACTCTTCCTTGTATGCATGTGTGCATGCACACTGAGACATAATGCACATGTATACAAATGTACACTCAGACAACCATGCTCATGTGAACACACATGCAAGTATGAAAAGAAAAATGCACAAGCTCATATACGTGCACACACAAATAATATGCTTGGACACATACATGTACACATGGATAGACACACACACAGACACATACACAAATGTATATACAAACACCCACACACCCACACACACTCATATGCACCTATATGCACACACAAATGCATGCACAAACATAGACACACATATGCAAACATTCACACACGTGCACACCAACACACACACTTGCACGAATGGGCACACATATATGCATGCACATGCAAATGCATGTGCACATGCACATATGCATTTACATAAGCACACAGATCAACACATACATGCATACACCACACATTGGTACACACACATGCACACACACATGCATATGCTTACATAGACACACGTGCACACAAAAGCATGTGCTTGCACACTCACAAGCACACCTACCCACATACATGCATATATGTAGGACATTGACACATAACACACACATAGGCCCACAGCCACAAGCATAGACATGCATATATACACACACACACATGCATAAACACATGCACAGACATACACATACATGCATGTCCATGCATAGACATGCACATGCACACACATAGAAGCTCACAAACACACCCACCTACACACAGACACATTGCACACACACACACAACATGCACACATGGATGCACCCACACAAGAATACATGGATACACATACACACATGCACACATACACATATGCACACACATGCATGTACATACACACACACATGCACATGCATATAGACACATGCACACACACTCACACAATGGCTTACATATTTGCATACCCCATGCATACAAATGTACACTGACATGCACATGTGAACACACGATAACACACACATGCAAACGCACAAAAAATACACGAACAAACACACACACACATAATCATGCACATACATAAATGAATATGCACATACACATGCATAAGCATGCAAACATGCATATGTACTCACAAACATACTAATACACACACAAGCTAAAATACACACATATGCTCATGCATACACACACATGAATATAAAATGACACATGCACACACACACACACACATGCATGAACTTCAACATGAGTAGGAATACACAAGCTTGCATGCAAGAATGCACAAACAAGAACACATACATGCATACAAATACATAGAAGCACATGCACACACATGACAAATGAACACATGCACACAAGAATAAACAAACACACATGCATAGATACAAACACAAACATGCATATGCACACAAACACATGCACACACACAGACAAATGAATATACACAAACACAAACACATGCACATGCACATGCACACACAGGAACAAGCACAAATGCATGCATGCATATACGCATACCCAGCAATTCATGCATATGCCTACACAAGCACAACGACACAAACACACACATGTACACATTCATGCATGCACACTCATAAACATACACACATGTGGGTACAAACAAATGCACACTCACATAGGTACAAATAGATGCAAACACACACATATACCCATGTACAAAAACACATAAGCACAATTGCACCTACATAGATACATGTGCCTACATACACATACAAGCATGCATGTAGATATACACACACTTGAATAGAAAAGCACACAAATCCATAGACACCCACACAAGAAAACACACACATGCACTTATGCGCCCACACACACATGTGTGCATGTACACACACACATATAGACACTTCATCACACACACAACCCCCTCAAAAAAGAGCACACATATGTGTGCACACACATATGTTTATGCCCACACACAAACAACTTGATACACACAATCACACTTACAAATGCATGTACTCACTCATACAGACACACACATAGATACACATACACCCACATGCATGTATAGACACATACACATATGCATATGCATGCACACCCAAGCACCAGCACACAAACACATATGAATGCAAACAAACACACACATATAAGAACACACGCACATAAGCGCTTGCATAAAAGCAAGGCATACATGAACATAAAAACACATACATGTGCATATACAAGCACATGCACACACATGCTCCACACATATGCACACAGGCTTGCACAAGCATGCACAACACACACATGCATGGATGAACACGTGCATGCACACACATACAATCACATATGAATAGATACATACACACATGCATGGTCACACTCACACACACAAATGTGCATATATTCACATGCACACGTACATAGACACATATAAACATGCACAAACACACACACACACACCTATACACAAAGACATGCACACACACACAAACATAAAAGTAGACACACACATGCATACACACAAGTATGTGTACACAACCACACACACACCAACACCTACACCCACACACTCCCAAACAGACACTGATGCACACACACAAACACACTTGTACACACACACACACTCGCACACACTCACACTCACATGCACATGCACACATACATGTACATGCACACAAATAACAAAGTAAACACACATGCATTGGTACAAGAATGCACACTCACATAAGTACATTCCAAAACATGGATACACACACACACACTAACATGTACATACAAGCACATACATGTATACACATACACACACAGCCATACACACACACAAATGAACACATTTCACATGCATGTGTTCACACACCAACACAAGCACACAACCAGCACGCACACACACACACTTGCATGCACATGCACATGCACATGTGCTCAAACATACACTTGCCCACACACAAGCATGCACACATGCACACAAGCCTACACATAGACTCAAACACATGTGTAAGCATACACTTTCACCAAAACATATAAGAACATATGAATAAAAAAGTGTACATACATGTACAACACACACCCACATAGACATAAGAACTTGCATGCACACATGCACATGCATACAAGCTAACACACACGTACACAACACCCATGCACAAATACATGTGCAGGCTCATCCACACATGCACATGCATACACATATAAACACAAGAACAAACACGTGCACACATAAATTCATTGCATACAATTACACACACACACACATGTAAACACATACACGTGCACATGCACAAGTTCACATAATCACACACATGAACGTACAAGAGCACACAAATACAAACACATGCACACATATACACACATGCATGCACACACACATGAACACACGTGCACACATAAACACATGCAAACACATTGGTTCACACATGCACATATGCATATGCACACAAACACATGAATAAGCCCATCCACACCCAAGCAAATGTGCACACATGCACACACCCACACATAAGCATGCACATATGCGCACACATGCATACACATATATACACACACAAACACTTGCTAGCACACATATGAATAAACACTCGAACACATACACTTACACACAAACACACTTGCAAACTCACACAATCACTCACAAAAAGGCACAACCATGTAGACACATGTGCCCACACAAACACATATGCACAAGCATGAACATGCATGCACAGCAAACAAGCATAGGCATACACATGAGCACATACACATGCATGCATAACACATAGTTGCAAACACACATGCATAGCCACTCACACATTTGTGCACACACATGCATACACCCCTAGACATGCACTCACAAGACAAAAACATGCACACTCATGCACAAACACATTTGCTCACAAACACTCATACACATCCACATGCATACACACATACACAAAAACAAATGCACACATAGGTACATGCACAAACTCACATACATGCATGAACATACAAAAAGACACAACACATACATGCACACACATATGCATACACATATGCACACAGGCACAAGAGGACACACTTACACACATAAGCACACACATGCACACATTCACAAGCAAATGAACATACATGCACACATTCACAAGCAAATGAACATACATGCACACAAATGCTCATATGCTCACATGCAAACACAAGTTTACACACTTGCACACATGTGCACATGTACACAAAAACATAGCAACACAAACACATAGGCACATAGATATGCACAAACACATGTGCACAAAAACACACACACACTCACAAACAAATGCTCATGCACACATAAGAGCAAACACAGGCACACAAATATAAGCACACACAAACATAGGCATACACACATACACAACCACACATATGCACACCCGTACACACACACCCACAATGACACTCACACATAGGTACACATGCATGCACACAGATAGGCTCTCACAAATGCACACACATAGGCACACATACACACATGCAAACACACACAAGATCATTCAAACACAAATGCACACGTATATATACACACTGCAAACACATATACATGAACATGAAATCACAAATGTAGATGCACGCATAGACATATGCATACACATAGGAACACTTGCATGCAAAAATGCACACACATGCACAAATGCACATGCAAACGAGCACATGCATGCATGCTTGTAGAAATGCACAAACCCATACACACACATATGTGTACACACATTTGAGCATGCATGTGCTCACATGCACACACATGCACACACACACACACACACCCATACACACAGATGTACATAATTAAATACATAAACGCACATGTGAATGCACACACACATAATGTGCTTGAACCCACACACAAGCAGATGAGCATTCAAACACATGCACGCATGTACACATGCATACTCACATGTGGCAACCCACACACACGCACTTGTACACCCACATAGAGACACATGCACACAAGGACACACACAAGCACACATGCACATGCATATACTTGTACACACACACACACACACAAGAACTCTCATGCACACATACATAAGTGCAAACACACCAATACATAAGCACACCTAAGCAAACATATGCACACATATAGACCAGAGCTCACTCACTTGCACTCCAATGAACAAATACACATAAACACACAAAGACACATACACATGCCATGCACATACACACATGCATCGACACATGTAAGTACACACACATACATGCACATAAAACTAGAGATGAAGACATACACACATACATACACACCCATGCACAAGCATACAAGCATATGCACATAAACACAGACAAGCATGCATGTAAGACTAAAACACACTTAGATGCACAAACACACATTCATATATGAAAGCATGCACACACACACACACACACTCACACATTTACAAGCAGACAAACACATATATGCACACATACACACATGCATAAACATGCATACACACGAGCACACTCACACACACACATCTAAATATACAAACATGCACACAAACACACACATATACATAAGCACATGCAAACATATACAAACATGCACACACTTACACACACACACAAAACACATACACACTCACAAACAAGTACACAGACATGCATTCGAACTTACACATGCATGCACATTAGCACAAAAATCTCCATGCACATAAGCACAAATAGACACATGCAAGCACACATGCGTACACACACAATGACATAGACACATACACACAAGTGTGCCTGAACACACGCATACACATTTACATAGGTGCACACATACAAACATGCACACACAAACACACACTCATGAGTACACAAGTATGCACCCATACCCCCAAGAATGTGTGCTTATGCTCACATGTAGACCTAACACATGCATGCATGCACACACACATACACACACACACACATGCACAGACAAGCAAACACATGTACAAGCACTAATACGCAACTACATGCACATAGCCACAACACACATCCATGCACACATGCTACCACATGTGCAAAAAAGTTGACCCACAAACACACACACACATACATGATCATGTGCTCACTTGCATAAGCACACAAACACAAGTAGACATGCACACTTACACACACACATGCACACAATCAGATGCACACACACATGCACACTTGTATGTAGGCATTTATAGATATGCACACACATACATAAACAAAACATGCATCTGCTCACACAAGCACACACTTGCTCACAAACACATGCAAATAGACTCATGAACACATACATAGATGCACATATGCACATACACACATACACCCATACGTACATAAACACAAACTTGCTTCCATACAGACTCACATGCTCACACATGAGTGTGTGCACAAACATGTACACATACGCACATAATCGAACACACATGAACATAGAAACATACACACACACATACACACACCCATAGACTTGCATGCCCATGTACACATAGACACATGCACAAACACACACACGCACACCAACACACATACACAAATGCAAGAGCACACCCATGCACACACCCACACCAATGAATGCATGCCCACATGGACACGCACATAAAAACATAGAAGCACATACGTGAAGTCATATGTGCATGCCTACATGCACATGCATAAGCACACACACGCACACATGCATACACACACAAATGCATATACACACATGTTTTTGCCCCCAAAAAAGTACACACACATTCACATACAAAGGCTCTCACAAATGCATAAACACACACACACACATGATCAAGTATGCCCTAAAACACACATGCAAGCCTACATACATATGTATACTTGCACAAGCACACACACATGCACATGCACCCACACACAATCATAGCCATGCACACACACATACACATGCATAAGCTCACACAAATGCAAATATATGCACACATACTTGCATATACACAAGTACACATATGCACACTCACACATAAAAATGTGCATATACGTACAGACACACATGCACATGCACATGCACATGAGCATGCTCACACATGCGCATACAAATGCACAAACACACAATCAAGGCTGCACACACACTTGTGCATTCATGCACCCGTGCACACACACACACATATACATGCAAACAAATGGATAAACACAAGCTTAGATGCACACAAGCACACACATATGCACTCACATGTAGACAAACTCACCAACGCATGAAAACATACACATTGACACAAAAGCATGTACGAACATGCATTGATAAAATAATACACTCATATATGCACATGCACACACAGAGGTATGCACACCCGAATGCAGTCACACACACACACACACATGCAAGTGCAATAGTAAAAACATAGATGCATACACACAAGTGAATGCACACATGCACACACACATACAGACACTCATACGCATGCCCACATAAGCTCAAATATGCATACACATTTGCTCAATCATACACCTGCATATGCACACCTACAAACTCACACGAACACACACACGGACACACACTAATTGACATACACATGCACAAGCACACATACAATCACTTGCACATGTGAACACACACCTGCCTACCCACAACCACATACATGTGCAAATGTGCACACACACACACATACATGCATGTCCACACATAAATGAAAACAAACACACACAAACACATACACAAACTCTCATAGATGCACAGCACAAACTCGCACACATAAGCACATGCACACACACACACATGTACACATCCACATTTATATAGATGCACACAGTCATACACATATGGGCAAACATGCAAACGTAAAATGACACACAAGCACATGCACATATGCATAGGCATACACACACATAGGAACATAAATACAATCACATACACAAGTATAGACACACACACATACACACATGTGCATGCATACATGCAAACCTGTATGGACAAACATGTATGTACACACATACACAAAATTACACACTTAAACACACATAGCCGCACACACACATAAACAGACATGTACACATGCACGCACACACACACACAAGTGCATGCATGCACATGCAAAAATTTTCTTAGGCACACACATGCACACAAAGACATGTGTGCACATAAAAACACATGCATAAGCACACATACATGTACACATGTACACAGACATGTGCTTGCACGAAGACTTGCATATGAGTGCATAAATGCACACCCACACTCACACAAGAACACACACATACATGTGTAGACTCACACATGTACATGCACACAAATGCATAATTATGCACACACACATAGTCTCTCTCACATACACATGGACCACAGGCACACCCACAAATGCACTTGCATGCACACACACACATACAATGTCACACAAACATACGTGCACATGCACGCACTGATGTAAATGTACGTATACACACACACACACACACACTCACACGCATGTATGCACAAACTTGCACATGCACACACACATGCACATATGTAGACACAATAAAAGAACCCATGCTGACACACATGCATGCATGTACACACAACATACACACACACACACTTGCACACCCCTACACATGCACACACACACTAGAAACACATACAAGCACATACAAAAGTGAACAAATGCAACAAAAAAGCATATAAGTACAAAAACACATGCTGACACATGCATGCACTAACACATGCATATGAATGCATGCACACATGCACATACTCACACATGTAGATTAGCAAACACACATGCGTGAACACCCACACATACACCTATACACACTCACACATGCATGCACTCATGCACACACAAATGCACATGCAAACAATATGTGTACCCATATATACTCACATGTGCACACATGCCTAGACATATATGCACACACACATGCACAAACTCACAATCACACAACCATGATCTTACACAAATGCACACATGCACACATGGACACACAAGTGTGTAAGCACATGTGCACATGTGCAGGTGGGCACACTCACACATATGTACACACACACATGCATATGTATAAGAATACACACATGTGAGTGCATTTGCATGCACACACACACACAAGCACACTTACACCTACACACATGCATACATGCACATACATGTACACATATGTACAACCCACATATGTACACACACACAAACACCCATAAACACATACTAGTACATATGCACATAAACATACACATGTACATGTACACGCATACATGCATGCACATGTATGCTCGCACATAGGTATAAAACTCCCAAATGCATAAACCCTCACACACACAAGCGCAATAACACACACGTACGCACACACACACACACACGTACAACAACACACATTCAAGGACACCGACACAAAGACACCCACACATGTAGGGTCACATGCAAGTATAGATGCATGCACACATATACATAAACATTTGCATGCACATATACACATGCACATAAACATGTTTATGCACGAATTTATGCACATACAATAACATAATCATGTCTACACATGCAAACACACATGCACATGTACACACACAAGCACACATACAAGTACACATGCAAAAACATGTGTACACACATGCACCACACACAAAAACATACACACACACACAAGTGCACATGCCCACAGCTTGCTCACAGACAAATGCACACACACCCATACACCCACACAGACACACAAACATGCATACACACAAGTATAAACTCACAAACACACACATATGTATAGAGATACACACATGCATACATACAAATGCACTAACATAAAGACTCATGTAGACACACACACACATACACATATATATGCAAATGCACACACACACAAGCCCACACACATGCATAGACACATTAACACTCAAATAGATGCACTCTGGCACATTCACACACCCATATGCAGATGCACACACTTGTGGACACATACATGCACACACCTATGCATACACATACACAAAGGAATACATGCACATGCACACACCCACACACACCCACGCATGCCCACACATACCCACACAAATGGACACACATAGACATGTACGTATACATACAAAGCACAAACACACACATGCCTATGCATATGCACATGCATGCACACACACACACACACACACTTATTCACATAGGCACACAGAATCATCTACACATGCACACATATGCAAAAGCACACACATGCTTGCACGTGCTCATTCACTTACAAACACAAGACACATGCAACATACACACATATACACATATTTGCATGTGCACTAACACTCACACATACATAAACACAAAGTAACACAAGTGCACACATGCACACACACACTAGAATGCACATAAACAAATGCACATAGATAAGTAGTGCACACATAGACACAAAAACACACTTGAAACGACACATGCACACATGCATAAGCATGCACATGTACACATTTCTGCACATAGACACACACATATATCAACATGCATATGCATGCGCACACACACATGCATGTAAGCACATGAACACAAGAATGCAAACACATGCACACACATATTTACACATGCTTACACACACATGTACACACATGCACAAGCCATGCACATGCATACACACATGCCATACACACATAGGTACACAAACATGCACACACATGCATATAAACATGCAAACATAAGCACACACACACTTGCTTACACCCACACACATAGAAAACCAAACCCAAACATAACAACACACATGCATGCACACAAACACACACACATGCATGCTTGCATGTATCATATGCATAAAGACACATGCACACACCCATACACACTTGAATACATACACGGACATATGCACATGCACATGTGCACACACACACACACACACACACTTATGAAAACACACGTGCACACAATTATGCACATGCCCATAGATATACATACCCACAAACACTTACATGCACCCACATACATGTATGTAAACAAAATGCACACATGCACACAATCACATAGAATCATACGCACACATGCCCATGCACACACAAGCATACACACACATACAAAAAACCACACACATGCACAAACATAAGTTCACATGTATATACACACATACGTACATGCACACATACATGCACATATTAAAAAATGCAAAGATTCACACACATATACACACACCTATGCATTCAAATGCACACATACACACACATAAACACATACACATGCACAAGCATAGACACACACACACACATGTAGAGACATATGCACACATGTACACACAAATGCACATGTGCACACACATGACATTTGCATACAACAACACATGCACACACACACATGGACACAAGAAAGTGATCACACACATGCACATGCACGCACACACATGCCCACTCAAGCACTTACACACACACATGCACAATCCCATAGACATACACACCCACACAAATGAAGGAGAAACAAACACACATACACACACATACATAAAAAGACACATGCATACACAACTATGAGCACACACATGCTCAAACAAGGTTGCACACACACACACACAACTACACCTACACAAATGCATGCATCAAAACTCTCACACACATGCATGAACACATGAACACACACAAAAGTGTGCACACATATGCACACACTCACATAGACGAATACATACAAATGCACACACAAAAATATTAACACATCCACACACATACACTCATTTGCACAAAAGCACACACATATGCACATACTCACATTCGTACATGCACTCAGATGAACATAAACTAATGCACATATAAACACTCACATATAGACACACATGTGTACATGCAAGAACATGGATATAATAATAGACACATATACACACACACACACACAAACAAGTGAATGTGCACAAGCACAAACACTTACTTGCACACACACATGAACAAATACATCCCCTCACAGGCTCACTCATGCACAAACACTTGCACACACACTTGCATAGACATATGCATAACAATACACATGCATACACACACACACAAGCATACACTTATGCATACACACATGCCTAAGCACAAGCACACAAAAAACTTGCACATGCAATCACACAAACACACACACACACACACATTTATGCACACATACATATGCGCACGTACACACGCACAAACATGCACACACACACATGTATGCATATGCACACATGAATGCACATGCACACATATACACCCACACACACACTCCAACAATCATAAATGCACATGCACAAAGACACACACAAACCCACATATATGAACACAAACATGAACATGCATATAGAGACACACACAAACATGGATATACATACACACACAAAAGTACACATGCACACACGCACACACGCACACACGCACACACACACATGCACATGTACATGCACATGCATGTAATCACATACTCAAGCACACACACATACACGTATGTGTGCATGGATGCACAGATACACATGCACTCATGCACACATGCATGACCATATCCACACACAAAAACATGCACACTTGTGCACATAGTCACACAAGCATATAGAAACCCATGCACACACGTGCACACATGGACATGCACATCTATTCATAGGTAGACATAGACACAAAGATGCATACACACATAAAAACATATGCACAAACAAATATACACATGCATGCACACACACACACATTCGTGCATGCATGAAGACATCCATATGAGTGCACGAATAGATGTACAAATGCATGCACCCACACACACAAAAGAACACCCACCTACATTCATCTACACAAACACGCATACTCACATAGTCACATGCATGCATATGCACACACACATAAACCCATGAATACATAAACATTAGCACACAAAGACACGTACATATGCACACATGCATGAGTAAGCACATGTACACCCACATACACTCATATGCATATTAGTACATAGTCATGCACGCACACACACACACACACCTGAATGCACACATAGGCACAGCCATGGATACATTTGCATGCACACGCACACACAATGTCACATCAACAAATGCACATATGCGCACACAGATGGGCAACACATGCACACACACATACACACTAACATGCACATACAAGCACACACACCCCTACACACACATGCATACACAAAAATGCACATGTGTACACATACACATAGTTACACACACAATATATACATAAACATAGGCACACTTAGCTCATGCACACACACACTAATAAAAGCAAGTACACATGCAAAAGCATGCACTCACACATGCTTTCATGGACACATGCATACAAATGCTTGTAGACATGCACACATGCATGCACTCACACATGTACATAAGCATACATTCAAACATAAAACATACACAAAAACACATGCACATGCACACACAAGTAAAAACAAGCACACACGCAAGTGCACTCATGCACAAACACACACTCACACAAGCATGCATGGACACATACAACCAAATGCACATAGACACGCACACATGCATGCACTCACATATGTACACAAGCACGCACACATACAAATACACATCAAATGCATAGACTTCTATATACACTCACATGCACACACACGCCCAAACATACATGC
>JAIUJO010000027.1:3724905-3729905 GCA_023846275.1 Vanilla planifolia | reverse complement strand
TCTTCTTCTACTTCTTCTTCTTCTTCTTCTACTTCTTCTGCTTCTTTTTTCTCTTTTTTTTCTTCTTCCCCTTCTCCTTTTTCTTCTGCTTCTTCTTTTTCATCTACTTATCCTTCTTTTTTTTCATCATCATCTTCTTCTTTTCCTTCTTCTTCTCCATCATCTTCTATTTCTTCTTCTTTAGCCTCTCCTTCTTCTTCTTCTTCTTCTACTTCTTCTGCTTCTTCCACTTCTTCTTCGTCTTTCACTTCTTTTTCTTCCTCTTCTTTCTCTTCTTCTTCTTCTTCTTCTTTTTTACTTCTTCTTCTTCTTCCCCTTCTTCTTCTTCTTCTTCTTCTTCTTCTTCTTCTTCTTCTTCCTCTTCTAATTCTTCTTCTTCTTTTTCCTCCTCTTCTACATCTTCTTCTTGTTTTTCTTCTTCTTCTTCTTCTCTCCCTTCTTGTTCTTCTTCCTCTTCTTCTTAATCTTTTGTCTTCTTCTTGTTCCTCTTCTTTTTCTTCTTCTACTTGTTGTTCTTGTTGTTCTACTACTACTACTTCAACTTCTTGTTCTTCTTCTTTTTCTTCTTCTTCATGTACTTATTCTTCTTATTTTTCATCATCCTCTTTCACTTTTTCTTCTTCTTCTTCTTCTACTTCTTCTCCTTCATTTTCATCTTATTCTTCTTGTTCTTATTCATCTTCATCATCTTCATCAACATCATAATCACCATCAACTTCTTTTTCTTCTTTGTCATCTTCTTCTTCTTGTTCTACTTCATCTACTTCTTACACTTCTTTGTCTTTCACTTCTTTTTCTTCCTCTTCCTTCTCTTCTTCTTCTTCTTCTTCTTCTTCTTCTTCCTCTTCTTCTTCTTCTTCATCTTCTTCTTCTTTTACTACTTTTTTTTCTCTCTCTTCCTCATCATGTTCTCCTTCTTCTTCTTCTCCTTCTTCTTCTTCTTCTTCTTCTTTTTCCTTTTCGTCTTCTTCCTCTTCTTCTTCTTCTTCTTCTTCTTATTTGTATTCTTCTTCTTCTTCTTCTTCTTCGTCTTTATCTTCTTTTAATTCTTCTTCTTCTGCTTCTTGCTCTTCTTCTTCTTCTTCTTCTTCTTCGACTTCTTCTCATTCTTTTTTCTCTTCTTCATCTTCTTCTTCTTATTGTTATTTTTCTTCTTCTTTATCATCTTCTTTTTCTTCTTCTTCTACTTGATCTTCTTCCTTATCTTCTTCCTCTTCATCAACTTCTTCTTCTTCTTCCTCCTCATCATCTTCTTCTTCTTATTCTTCTTCTTTCTCTTCTTCTTCTCCTTTTTCTTCTTCGTCTTCTTTTTCTTCTCCTCCTTCTCCTACTCCTTCTGTTTCTTATTCTTCTTGTTCTCCTTCTCCTTCTTGTTCTTCTTCTTCTTCTTCTTCCCTTTCTTCTTCTTCATTTTCTTCTTCCTCTTCTTCTTCTTCTTTTTCTTCTACTTCTTTCTGTTATACATGTTTTTCTTCTTCTTCTTTTTCTTCTTCTTCTTCCTCAATTTTCTCTTCTTCTTCTTCTTTTTCTTCTAATTTTTCTTCATCTTCATCATCATCATCATCATCTTCTTCTACTTCTTCTTCTTCTCTTTGATCTTCTTCCCCTTCCCCTTCCCCTTCTTCTTCTATTTCCTCTTCTTCTTCTTCTTGTTCTTCTTGCTTATCCTCTTCACCTTTTTCTTCTTCTTTTTCTTTTTCTTCTTCTTGCCCTTCCTATTCTAATTCCATTTCTTCTAATTCCTCTTCTTTTTCCACTTCTTCTTCTTCTTAATCTTTTTGTTCCTCTACTTTTTCATCTTCTTCTTAATCTACATCTTCTTCTTCTTCTTCTTCATTTTAATCTTCTTCTTCTTCTTCTTCTTCTTTTTCTTCTTCTTCTTCTTCTTTAAGTCCTTTTTCTTCTTCTTCTTCTCCTCATTCTTCTTCTTCTTCTTCTTCTTCTTCTTATTCCTCTTCTTCTTCTTCTTCCCATTCTTCTTCTTCTTCTTCTTCTTCTGCTTCTGCTACTTTTTCTACTTCTATTTCTTCTTCTTCTTCTTCTTCTTCTTCTTCCACTTCTTCTTGTCCTTCTTCTTCTTCTTCTTCTTCTTCGTCTTCTTCTTCTTCTCCTCGTCCTTCATCTTCTTCTTCATCCTTTTCTTCTTCTTCTTCAACATCTTTTGCCACTTCCTCCTCTTCTTCTTCTTCTTCTTCTTCTTCCATTTCTTATTCTTCTTCTTCCTCATCATCTTGTTCCACTTCTTCTTCATGATCTTCTTCTTCATCTTGTTTTTCATCATCGACATCTTCTTCTTCTACTTCTTCTCCTTATTCTTCCCTTTTGTCTTCTTCTTCTTATTCTAGTTCTTCTTCTTCTTCTTCTTCTTCTTCCTCTTCTTCTTGTTCTTCTTTTACTTCTTCTTCTTCATCATTTCATCTTCATACACTTTGTCTTTTTCTTCTTCTTCTTCTTCTTCTTGTTTTCCTTCTTCTTCCTCTTCTCCTACTTTTTCGTCTTCTTCTTCTTCGTTTTCTTCTTCTTCTTCTTCCTCCTCTTATTATTATTATTATTATTATTATTATTATTATTATTATTATTATTATTATTGTTATTATTATTATTATTATTACAATTATTCGGCTTCCTTTTCTTCTTCTTCATCATCATCATCATCGTCTTCTTCTTTTTCTTCTTCTTCTTCTTTTTTTTCTTCTTCTTCTTCTTATTCTTATTATTCTTCTTTTTCATTATCTTCTTCAACTTCTTATTTTTTTTCTTCTTCTTTTTCCTTTTCTTCTTGTTCATCATCATCATCTTCTTCTTTTTTTTATTTTTTTTCTTCTTCTTTTTCTTCCTCCTTTTCTTCATCTTCTTCCTCTTCTTCTTCTTCTTCTTCTTCGTCTTTCTATTCTTCTATGTCTTCTTCTTTTTCTTCTTCTTCTTCTTATTTTTCTTCTTCATGTTCATCATCATCATCTTCTTCTTCTTCATCTTCTTCTTTTTACACTACTTCCACATCTTCTTCTTCTACTTCTTATTCTTCTTCTTCTTCCTCTTATTATTATTATTATTATTATTGTTATTACTACTACTATTATTATTATTCTTCTTCTTGTTCTTGTTCTTGTTCTTCTTCTTCTTCTCCCTCTTCTTCTTCTTCTTGTTGTTTTTCTTCCTCTTCTTCTTCTTCTTCCTCTTCTTCTTTTTTGCCTTAATCTTCTTCATCTCTTTCTTCATCATCATCATCATTTTCTTCTTCTTCTTCATCATCATCATCATCATAATCATCATCATCTTCTTCTTATTCTACTTCTTCTTCATCAAGTTCATCTTCTTATTGTTGTTATAATTTTTCTGCTTCTTCTTCTTCTTCTTCTTCTACTACCTCTACTACTACTTCTTATTCTTCTCTTTCTCCTTCTCCTTCTTCTTCTACTTCTTGTTCTTCTTCTTCTTCTCCTTCTTCTTCTTCCTCTTCTTCTTCATCTACATCTTCTTCTTCTTCTTCTTCTTCTTCTTCTTCTTTCCTTTCTTCATCTTGTTTTTCATCTTCTTCTTCTACTTCGTTAACTTCTTCTTCTTCATCATCTTCTACTTCTTCTTCTTTTCCTACTTCTACTTCTTCTTCATCTTCTTCTTCATCTTGTTCTTGTTCTTGTTCTTCTTCCTCTTCTTTTTCTTCTTCTACTTCCCATTCTTCATCATCATCATCATCATCATCATCATCTTCTTCTTCTTCTTCATTTTTTTCTTCTTCTTTTTCATCTTATACTTCGTCTTCTTCTTCTTCTTCTTCTTCTTTTTCTTCATCTTCTTCTCTTTCTTCGTTTTCATCTCCTACTTCTTCTTCTTCTTCTTCTTCTTTCATTTCTTCATCTTCTTCTTCATTTTCTACCTCTTCGTCTTCTTCTTCTTCTTCGTTAACTACTTCTTCTTCATCTTCTTCTTCTTCTTCTTCTTCTGCTTATTCTTCATCTACTTCTTCTTTTTTTCTTTTTCTTCATCTTCTTCTCTTTCTTCCTATTTATCTCCTGCTTCGTATTCTTGTTTTCCTCCTCCTTCTTCCTCTTCCTCTTCTTCTTCTTCTTCTTCTTCTTCTTTTTGTTCGTCCTCTTCATCATCATCTTTTTCTTCTTCTTGTTCCTATCCTTTTTCTTCTTCTTCTTCTTCTTCTACTACTTCTACTTCTTCTTCTCCTCTTTCTTGTTGTTATTCCTATACTTCTTCTTCCTCTTCTTCTTCTTCTTCCTCTTCTTCTTCTACTTCCTCTCCTTCTTCTTTTTCGTCTTCTTCTTCTACTACTACTACTTCTTCTTCTCCTCCTTTTTCTTCTTCATCATCTTCTTCTTCATCTTCTTATTTTTCCTCTTCTTCTTCTTCTTGTTCTTGTTCTTCTTTCTATTCTTCTTCTTCATCATCTTCTTCTTCTTCTTGTTCTTCGACTTCTTCTTCTTGTAATTCATCTTCTTCTTCATCGTCTACATCTTCTTCTTTTCTTCTTCTTGCATTTCTTCTTCCCCATCAAACTCATAATCATCATCTTATTATTTTTATAATTATTATATTTCTTCTTCTTCTTCATCATCTTCTTCTTCTTCTTTTTCATGTTCTTCTTCTTCTTCTTCTTCTTCCTCTTCCACTTCTTCTTCAATAACTAGTTCTACTACTTCTTTTTCTTCCTCCTCTTTTTTGACTTGTTCTTCTTCTTTTTCTCCTTCTTCTTCTTATTCTTCTTCTTCTTGAACTTTTGCCTCTTCTTCTACTTCTTCTACTTCTTCTACCTCTTCTTCTTCTTCTTCTTCTACTTCTTCTTCTTGTTCATCATCTTCTTCTTGTTATTCTTTTTCTTCTTCTACTTGATCTTCTTCGACTTCTTCTCCACATTTATTGCCTTCTTCATCTTGTTCTTCTTTTTCTTCTTATAATTCTTCTTCTTCTTCTTGTTCTACTTCTTTTTCTTCATTGTTTTCATCTTCTTCTTCTTCTTTTTTATCTTCTTCATCTTTTTCTTCTTCTCC
>JAIUJO010000027.1:3714905-3717405 GCA_023846275.1 Vanilla planifolia | reverse complement strand
CTCTTCTTTTCTTCTTCTTCGTCTTCTTCATCTTTGTTGTCTTGTTGTTGTTGTTGTTCTTCTTCCTCTTGTGGTTTTTCTTCTTCTTCTACTACTACTACTTCTTCAGCTTCTTCTCTTCATCATCATCATCATCATCATCATCATCATCATGTTCTTCTTCTTCTTCTTCTTCTTCTACCTATTCTTCTTATTTTTCATCTTTTTCTTCTTCTTCTTCTTCTTCTTCTTCTTCTCCTTCTTCTCCATCTTCTTGTCCTTGTTTTTGTTCTTCTTCAACATCATCATCATCATCATCGTCATCATCATGTTCTTTTTCTTCTTCTTCATCTTCTTCTTCTTGTTCTTATACTTCTTCTTCTTCTACCACATCTTCTTTGTCTTCTACTTCTTTTTCTTCCTCTTCTTTCTCTTCTTCTTCTTCATCATCTTCTTCTTCTTCTTGTTCCTTTTCTTCTTCCTCTTCTTCTTCTTTTTCATCATCATCTTCTAATTCTTCTTCTTCACATTTTTCTCCTTTTCCTTCTTCTTCTTCTTCTTCTCTTTCTTCTTCTTCCTCTTATTATTAAAATTATTGTTATTATTGTTCTTTCACTTCCTCTTATTATTATTCTTCTTCTTCTTCTACATTTTTTTCTCTCTCTTCCTCATCTTGTTCTCCTTCTTTTTCTTCTCCTTCTCCTTCTTCTTCTTCTTCTTCTTCTTCTTTGTCATCTTCTTCTTATTCTTCTTCTTTTTCGTCTTCTTCTTCTTCTTCTTCTTCTTATTCTTCTTCTTCTTCTTCCACTTCTTCTTCTCCTTCTTCTTCTTCTTCTTCTTCTTCTTTAACTTCTTACTATTCCTCTTCCTCTTCTTCATCTTCTTCTTATTCTTCTTCTTCTTGTTCTTCATCATCTTCTTTTTCTTCTTCTTGTACTTCTTGATCTTCTTGCTCATCTTCTTCTTCTTCTTCTTCCTACTCTTCTTTTTCATATTCTTCTTCTTCCCCTTCTTCTTCTCCTTCTTCCTCATCATCTTCTTCTTCTTAATCTTTTTCTCCTTCTATTCCACCTTCTTGTCCTTCTTCATCTTCTTTATCTCCCTATTCTTCTTCTTCTTCTTCTTCTAGTCTTTCTTCTTCTCTATTTTCTTCTTCTTCTTCTTCTTTTTCTTATACTTCTTTCACTTATTCCTCTTTTTCTTCTCCTTCTTCTTCTTGTTCTCCATTTTCCTCTTCTTCTTTTTCTTCTTATTCTTCTTCATCATCATCTTCTTCTTCTTCTTCTTCTTCTTCTACTCCTTGATCTTCTTGCTCTTCATCTTCTTCATCTTCCTCTTCTTCTTCTTCTTCTTCTTCTTCTTCTTCCTCTTCCTATTGCAATTCCTCTTCTTTTTTCGCTTCTTCTTCTTCTTCTTATTCTATCACTTCTTCATCTTCTTCTTCTTCTTTTTTTTCTTCTTCTTTTTCTTCCTCTTCATCTCCATCATCATCATCATCATCTTCTTCTTCTTCTTCTTCCTCTTAATTTTCTCCTGCTTCTTTTTCTTCTTCTTCTTCTTCATCTCCTCCTCCATATTCTTCTTCTTCCTATTCTTCTTCTTCTCCTTCTTCTTCATCCCATTCTTCATTTACTTCTTCTTCTACTTCTTCTTCTTCTTCTTCTTCAGCTATTTCTTCTCCTTCTTCTTTTTCTTCTTCTTCCTCTTCTTCTTCTTCTTCTTCTTCTTTTACTTCTTCTTCTGCTTCTTTTTCATCTAATTCTTCTTCATCATCTTCTGTCACTTCTTCTTCTTCTTCTTTTTCTTCTTCTTCTTTTTCTTCTTGTACTTCTTCTTCTTCTTCATCTTCTTCTACTTCTTCTTTGTGATCTTTTTCTTCATCTAGTTCTTCATCATCATCATCATCTTCTTCTTCTTCTACTTCTTCTTCCCTTTCTTATTGTTCTTCTTATTCTACTTCTTCTTATTCTTCTTCTTCTTCTTCTCCTTCTCCTTCTTCTACCTCTTCGTCTTCTTCTTGATGTCTTTCTTCTTCCTCTTCTTTTTCTTCTTCGTCTTCTTCTTCTTCTTCTTCTTATTCTCCTTCTTCTTCTTATTCTTCATCTTGTTCTTATTACTATTATTATTATTATTATTATTATTATTTCGCTTTTCCTTCTTTTTCAAAATCTTTTTCTTCTTCATCTTCTTCTCTTCTTTGTTCTCTCCTTCTTCTTCTTCTCCTCCTTCTTTTTCTTCTTCTCCTCCTTTTTTTCACATTCTTCTTTATAATGTTCTCCATCGCCTTCTTCTTCTCCCCCTTCTCCCTCTTCTTCTTCTTGTTCATGTTGCTCTTCTTCTTCTTCTTTTTCATCTTCTTCTTCTTCATCTTCTTCTCATTCTTCTTCAACTTCTTCTTTTTCTTCTTCTTCCTCATCCACTTCTCCTTCTTCATCTTCTTATTTAGCTTCTTCTTATTTTATTATTATTCTTCTTCTTCTCCTTCTTTTTCTTCTTCCTTTTCTTTTTCTTCTTCCTCTTC